>BHFT01070907.1:0-24784 GCA_004320025.1 Laticauda laticaudata | reverse complement strand
GGGTATGCAAAAAAATATCTGGACATAAATCGATCCACGTGGTTGGGAAAAAATGACCTAAAAAGCATATAGATTTAAAACCAGATATTTTTTTATTGGGGAATTCTACTGATACATACAGCAAAGATTTAAAATATTTTGATTGTAATGTATTAACAGCAGCTAGGATTGTATTTGCTAAAAATTGGAAAAATGAAGAAAATACCATTGCAGGAGGGAAATTATCAAGAAAATATTGGAATGTGCTGAAATGAGTAGATTGACATTTGAAATTAGAGAACAAAGAGGATAAACAATTTTACAAAAATTAGCGAACTTCTCTATCAATGGCTAGATAACAAAATATATAGTAATAGATATACTGTAGAATATAGAAAATAATGAATATATAAAAAGAATATTTATTATTATTATATATTACATATATAAAATGTTTTTCAGGATAGATTTGGGAGGACTATAATGAATTGTTTGTAAAATAAAACTAAGTAAAGATATAGCTATCTCACAAAGTATGAATGAACAAATTATAGTCAAATGATTGATTAATAATAATACTAGTGATATTCAATTTCTGATTGATAATAGGAATTATTATGTAATGTAACTGTAATTTGAGACTATGAAATCGATGCACAAAAAATTTGTAAACCAACCGACACACTGTTTGTACACTTATGGAAGAAAGTTGGATGTTTTTATGTTCTGTTTGTTTTTGTTTGTCCTTCAAAATCAATAAAACTTAACCAAAAAAAAAAATTCAGATTCCAGATACCTTAAATAGATGTTCTCCATTCAACCCGATCAGTCAAACTTTCTCCTTTAAACTTCCTCCTGCATAATCTTGTCCAGTCAGGTTCTTCTTTGAGGTGGCTATTTCTGACCACCGCTGCAATCGCCTTTGGGAAAGGGAATAATGGCCAGCCGAGGAGGAGAGATTGGCTCTCCTCAACCCCGCTGACAGCTCCCCCTTCTTCACTACCTCTACAATTGCAATTTCAGTCCGTCGCCGAAGAAGCCCAAACTGGAAGTCGAATTTATCTTTTAATCTTATACATCATGCAGATCTAAGTCTTCTTATAAGCAAATGTTTGGGTTGGCCCCAATGATAAAACATACTCAAAGAATTAGCCTGGAATTATCTGGAAATTCACAAATATTTTGCATTATCACCTTGTTGGAAGGTGTTGAATCTGTTTCATACAGATGGGAATGGATTTTGAAACAGATGCTGGATTATGAAGTTTATTTATTATGATTTTTGTTTCATTCTCCAACATAATTTCTATAGTAATAATAAAATTTAGTCTAAAATGTTTATTTTTGTTTACTGCATTAGGGATTCTTTGTTTAACCCTCTTAAAGCATATGAAAACATTTTTTTTATTTCCATCAAGATACATTTTCTTACATCTTAATTAGTTATTGCTTTCATTAACTACGTTCTTTAAAAGCAGACGATCCATTCTGAACATTAGTAGTTCATTAGCAGAGAAGTAATATCAGAGGAGGCTAAAGTTGTATCCCAGAAACCAGACAGTGACTAGAAGTGTCCATTACTTTTATTACCCCCTTTCAGAAATATACAATAGATGAAAGGAAGAGGAGGTAGCCAGCTAGTCTTATTTCAAAGTCCTGTGGACACAACATGAAGATAGTCCCAGCTTATTTTTATTACTTCTCTTCATAATGCCCCAATTGTTTTTAATCTAAGAAGGAATTTTTCACTTGTTTACCAGATCTGTAAACCACAGTTTTTCCAATTAAAATCAGAGAAACCGTTCAAGTGCTTGTAATTGCAACAGACATTCTTGAATGCCATCCATATCCCTTCAGTTTATAAAATCAATATATTCTTAAAATCCTGAAATTAAATTCTTCCAGAAGATATGGAGCATACTGACAGAGGGGGCAGCTGGTCTTTCCAAAGATGACTGCTTTATTAAGTGCAATATTAGATGCAACTTCTATATTAGATGCAGTCATATTGGGCCATTGGGCCTATTGCTAGGCCATCCTAGAAATAAAGAGGCAACTTAGTGTAGAGGTTAAATTGTTGGCCTAGAAACCAAGAGACTATGAATTCTACTTCTACCTTAGGCATGAAAATCTGGCTGGGTGAATTTGGCCCTGTCATTCTCTCTCAAAGAGGCAGTGATAAATCACTTCCTTTTGCATTACTAAGAAACCCACAACAGAACAGCAGTTACCAAAAATGACTAACTATAAATTGTTGGACCATCCTAGAAACCTTAATAGCCCAAATTCTAAGGCTCACAGGAGCAAGAATAGAAGGCAAAATATTCAATTTAGGAGTTTCATACCTCACGCTTCCTTCTTGGCTACATTCTTTTCAGCTCTCTTTCCTCCTCTTTATTCATTACACAATATCTTACTCTCATTCTCATTTTTGTTATTCTCGGCAGTGCATAACTTTATCATTTTCTCATGCATCTCTTTTCAAAACACTCCTGTGGTTCCACACATTTCCAGGGCTTTCTGTAATTCTCTTTCAAGCATCTTCCACATCTATTTTCCTTAACCCTGCTTTCCATCCAATCTTTTGGGAAATTACTCTATTTTCTAGTTTTTTCTCTCTTGTGCTTTCTCATCCTGTACTCACTTTGTGAGAGAAAGCACAGGACTTGTGCTTTCTCATCCTGTACTCACTTTGCTTTTAACTCTAGCTTCTTTTACCTCTTCTCTTTTTCTTTCCTGTTCATTTTGATCCTATTAAATAATGGACTGCTCCCAAATACAACTGGACCTTCTCAAGAACCTATGTTAATACCCTTAGAGGTAGATATAATAATAATAATAATAATAATAATAATAATAATAATAATAATAATAATAATAATAATAATNAATACCCTTAGAGGTAGATATAATAATAATAATAATAATAATAATAATAATAATAATAATAATAATAATAATAAGCCAGCCCTTCAGAGTTTATGGCCATGTGAATTAAGGGTCAAGAGTTGATGACACATGCGATTATGAAATGTAGTTTTATTCTGACTCATGTGTAGCTACTTGTACTTAAGGAAAATGCATACCCAACCAGAAAAATGTTTCATTTAATATTTTTTGGTAAATAGATATCCGGAAAGTGGATCTGGCATTTCAAAGTTATATGGAGAAAAATATTTATTACTTCTCCCTGGAAAGAAATTAATTAGCAGTCCTTTTCAATCACTTTGTCATGTAATTTCAACATGATTATTACATTTTACTCTTGAGGTTATCTTCAGTCAGGACTCATACAGGTCTTACAGGCAAACTGTAATTAAAAGTGATCTTAAATAAAGAGAAGGGAGAAAGGCAGCTCCCACAGTTGGTTTGGAACCAGTAGAAAGATAATCGCAAGAGTCAAATATAATAACTGGTTGAAATTGCATGATAAAGTGATTGCAGAAGGGCAGGATTGGTCAGGTGACTCCAAATGAATACTCTTTATATATATAAACTACCAACAGGAATTTGATACTAGAATTGTGTTACACACACCATTACTGTCATGATAAAACTTCAGAATAGAAATTTTGAATTCCAGTTAGTCAGAATGATTGGAAGCAAGGGCATTAGTGTATGTTGGGGGTAGATCAAAAAACTCAAGATGTCTGTGACTCTGATCAAAACCCATCTCTTTTTTGTGCATGTTGTGTTTCCACTGAGGTCAACTGGATTGCCTTGTTCATTTGTAAATAAGTATAGCAAAACATACTAACATGCAAAAAGAGGTTTTAAGCATTGTTTAACAGCAATGGAAATGGCAGACAGAGAGGGAATGTTATGGATCCAGTTGGTTAAGAATTTCAACTGGCAGGGTCTAGAAAAGAGGCCTTCTCTGCTATTGCCCCTTGCCGAATGAAATTGTCCCTGGAGGCAGGGTAAACCCTTGACTTCTGGCCTTCTGGAAGAACATTAAGACTGTGCTCTGCCAACTGGCCTGGGAGATCCAAGGGTGCCCTGCAAACCTTGGGGTGGTTGATGGACTGAAGGCACTTCCTCTGCCTTTCAACTTTGCAATTGTTCATTTTAACGTTATTTTACCCTGATTTTTTTTTTTACTTTAGCTTTTATATCATTTTGCTGTTATCTGTAAACCACCCAGAGGTACTCAGATGTTATAGGGGATATAGGAATTTGAGGAGCAAACAAATATAATACAGGCAGTCTTCAACTTACAACAGTTCTTTTAATGACTGTTCAAAGTTACAATGGCACTAAAAAAAGTGACTTATGACCGTTTTTCACAGTTACTACTTTTGCAGCATCCCCACAACCATGTGATCAAAATTCAGATGCTTATCAATTGATTCATACTTATGACCGTTGCAGTGTCCCAGGGGTTATGTGATTCCCCTTTTGCCACCTCCTGAGAAGCAAAGTCAATGGGAAAGCCATGTTCACTTTAACAGCCGTGCTACCAACTTACCAAGTGCAGTGATTCACTTAACAACTGTGGCAAGCAAGGTTGTAAAATGGGGCAAAACACTTTACAACGTAAGTTTTGGGCTCAATTTTGGTCATAAGTAGAGGACCAGCTGTATAACCTGTCCATTTCCAAACACAAGTTAAGATTCAGTCCGAGTTTAAAAAAAACCAAAGGGTTAATTTTTCAGCCCTCCCTGAAATTCCCCCTTTTGTTGGAAAGAAAGGCTAATTTCTGGCAGGGGATCTTTACTAGTGTTGTACAAAGACCGGGATTTTTACACAGTAGCTCATCCCTGCCTAGATTCTGCAGGCTTTAACTTTGCTGTACGTGCACATCATTAGGAGGTAACTATTTAAAGACAGACATACTGAACATTGAGTGTACGGCTGCATGTTCAGTTCAAGTTTTCTGTCTTGCTGTGAATAAATGAGCTACAGAATATCCTTGTTGATTATTCAGCACTTGCAAGTTTTACTTCTTAAAATGTGATCTGCATTTAGAGTTTATTTAAAGGGGGGCAAGGGGGGGAAAGAAAGTTTTGATATTATGCAACTGGAGATGAATCAGTATCCATTTCACCTCTTCACCCCCAATCCCTTCCTTTGTTTCCCTTGCATCACTATTTTTTTTCTTTTGACAGAAAGCTCCAAAAGACCTCACCAGTGGAAGAATACAATTCAAAGAAAATAAAGGAAGCTGAGAAGACCACCATTCATCTGCCCTCTTTCCTGTTTCTTTTCTTTTTTCTTTTCTTCTTACGTTGTTTGGAAGAATAAACAGCTCAACTTTAGTCAGTCAAAAACTGGCATCCGAGTTTTCCTAACTGCATGTATCAACTGTTGCATTGTGGGAAAAGGAGACTCGAGACCCAGTTGACCTTTTTCCTTTTTATTTTCTCTCCAGTAAATCGCACCCAGCGAAACCGCGGCAGCCTTTTTGTAGCCAGCTGCTAGCGGCTCATGGCCAATGATGGCTCTTCGAACCTCCCGCCACCCCGGACCAACCTATTATGGGTAAGTATGCAAATATATAACATAAACACATGGAGACAGTCTTTCTTTCTTCTTCTTTTCTTTCAACAGGACCGACCCTATAAAGAAAGCTCTCAGGGAAATGTACATAATATAAAGCAGGGGTCTCCAATCTTGGCAACTTTAAAACTTGTGGACTTCAACTCTCAGAGTTCCTCAGGCAGTGAAGCTGGGATTTGAAGTCCGCAAGCCTTAAAGTTGCCAAACTTGGAGACCCCTGATATAAAGGACAATGCCATCTAAGTAAAATGAAGTTGCAAGCAGATGTTTACAAAACCAGAGAGAAATACCGAATCTATGCTACTCCCCCCACAACTTCTCCCTCTCTAGTACAGGGTTTCTTCCTGGAACTGATCCTGTTAGCAACTTTAAGGAGTCCGTGCGCTGAGCTTTCTCTGATTCTTGCAGAAGGACTACACTAGGGATGAAATTCAAAAATTTTCCCTAACGGCTCTGTGGGCGTGGCTTGGTATACTTGATATAATAGTAATAGCAATCAGGAGTGATTTTTTACTGATTCAAATCGCCCGTGGGCCGAGGTAGTTGAATTTCACCCCCGGACTACACCCTGTTAGTCTAAAAGCAAACAAGCCAATTCAAAAGAAGTGCAATATGTTTCCACATTGGTGTGTTTTGTGAAGTGCCTCTGCATGAGGAAACCACGCCAGGTGGCAGATGCTAGAAATCTAGAAGCTATATCTAAAGGAAATGTCTTAATTGGAGCAGAACCACATCTGATAAGGAGAAAAACCCAAAATTTGGAATGGCAAAGCTAAGTTACCAAGTCTTAAAGCTGTTTAATCCAAGATAATCACAAAATAGAAGCAAAACATTAGAGAAAACCCCAACTCTGCTGTCTTTCAATGATCGTAAAGATTTTTGTAGCCCCTGATGAAGAAAATGGCTGGATAAGGCAGAGAAATTGGATAGTTCTACTAGTCTGAAATTAAAGGCTCATTCCTGAACTCTTCAAACGACCAAGATTTAATTATGTGTCATCTGCCAAAATTACTGCATACTGACAAGAAAATATTTACTTTTGAGGAAACCAATACTCTCAAGGATATCTATATTTTCAGATAGGCATGCCTTTCCCAGCTGTTAATTATGTTTACATTCTCTGTGGCCTATACTCCTTAAAACAGGGCTATGCTAAGGGTAGTAGATTAGATTAGAGGATGACTTCCTTCAAAGGAGAAAGATGAATCTGAAGAATTCTGTCTTAGAGGAGTTGAAACTTGCTGCATTTTAGGCTTTTGGAAATGTTTACCTCCAAGATTTATAGAGCTTTAGATGGCAGAGGGAAACAACCAGGGGCAACACTAGATTCTGTAGTAACCCAGTTGTTAAGTGAGCCTGGCTTTCCTATTGACTTCGCTTGTCAGCAATTCACAGATGATCACATGACCTCTGGGCACTGCAACTTTCATAAATGAGCCAGTTTGCCAAGAGTTTGAATTTGATCACATGACCATGGGGATGCTGCAATGGTCATAAGTATGAAAAATGGTCATAAGTTACTTTTTTCATGATAACTTTGAACGGTCAGGAATGAAAGGTTATCAGTTGAGGATTACTTGTATATCATTTCAAAGAATAGACACAGTTGTCATGCTTGTATTTATTAGTGCAAAAGCATTTTTGGTCATAGTTAAAATGTCGGGTTACTATGTATAAAAATATAAAATTTAGATGACCATCAGACAATGGCAAAGTTTTCTGTACAGTGTTTGCTGGATTTTGCAGGAAACAAAACCTAGTAATGTCTAACATTTCTATAGTTAAGAGGTCTGAGATAACCATGATTTACACTTACCCCAAATCTGGTCTTTTTTATCTCATCTACTGATGATCTGGATTTTTGCAGTCCTAATTATTTATGACAGAATTCTTAAATTACTGAAATTTTATACATTACTGAGCATTGTTTTTCTAACAAGCTATTAACACGCGCAAGCTTCTTTCATCTGATATGAGAACAAAAGAGCAATTGTCACTGTATAATGTTTGAAGAATTAATCCTGTGCCAAGCAAGGCATATCTTTACTATGATCAAGACTAGCACTTATGCTTTCCTAAAGACAACCTGCTAAATTATTTACTGCAATATCAGATTAAGAAAAATGAATTTCCAAGAAAGCTTATTAAGTGAATTAAGTAAATTATAATTGTTTGGTCAGAGTGCAGCCATTGAAATAGTTGTATTGTATACAACTGGACTTATTTTTGGAAAAATGTAAAAATATTCAACATTTGACTGTTTCAGGGGATACTAGAATACTACTCCAGAGATCTGAAGCACAGTCGTGTTTAGCAAGGGTATTTGCAAAGAAGTACCAGAACTCTGAATTTCTTCCAGCTAGATTCCTAATGCTGAATATATGTTGCTAAAGAGATTCTAATATATTTATTTTGGGCCCTGCCTTGATTATTGCTTACACACAACAATTGAATAAAGAGTGTGATGAAAAGAATAGAATGTTTGATTTGATCAGGAATCACAGCTGTGTCAACACTAAAGCATCATATTTAACCATACCAGATGTGTTGCCCCAAGGACTTGTTGCACTAGATTCTTTGACTGTGGGAAGACAATTTTGAGGAGTGGTTTGTCTGCTATTTAAGAGAAAGGAAATGAAACAGTCATCTTATTTGTTAACACTAACTTCCATGTGGAGGTGGGGAATCTGAAACCTTCAGATTTCTGTATTAGGGGCCTTCCTCAAGGACAAACCCCCCCCCCCCAAAACCCCTACCTTTAATTGTGCTTANCCCCCCCCCCCAAAAAACCCCTACCTTTAATTGTGCTTATGGATTTCTTCACTGGTAGCTAATCATTAAGGCTACTATATCTGGGCTGCATAAATCCAATAACTACTGAATGGCTGCAAAGATATACAGGACAACATAATGCTTTCCTGTTCTCAAACTTACTCTGAATTTTGCAGGACAGATCTGTCACTCTGCCACCCATGGTACAAAGCTGCCTGGTACACCTTTTTATGGTTTGTTCCCATGACACTTCTTTCAATTAGAGAAGAAGATTCCCCAAAAGCATCCTTAGCTGTACTAATGTAAAAGTACTGTTTTCTCTCTTAAGCTTACAGCATGAGCTGTGGTGGCATGAACACAATATTGCAGTCTAACTCTGCCCACTGCCAAAAGTTTGATTCTGACTAGCTCAAGGTTGACTCAGCCTTCCATCCTTCTGAGGCTAACTCTGCCCACTGCCAGTTTGATTCTGTTTGATTCTGATTAGCTCAAGGTTGATTCACACTTCCATCCTTCCGAGGTCGGTAAAATGAGGACACAGATTGTTGGGGTCAGTATGCTGATTGTAAACTGCTCAGAGAGTGCTGTAGAGCACCATGGAGCAGTATATAAATTTAAGTGCTGTTGCTCTTCAGTGACAGTTGCAAGGTCTATAAAACTGTTTCATCCACCATACCATGGTGGATGTGTGGTGGATGATCCACCTGACTAGTGGTCCAGGTCAGATGACTTGTAGCTGGTTAGATCAGCTAGCTTTCAGGCTGAGGCAGAGTGTCCTCTCATCTCCAGTTTGTAGGTGATGTCCATCCCCATTCTCTTCTTCCCAAAAGAGTTGGAGAGAATTGGCATACCAGACGCATTCTCAAAGCATAGGAAACTACTTTACCACTTTTACAAAGCAGTGGTGTGCCTTCAATAGTATCTGAACCTTCATCCCTGCATTTTTCACACTCTATAGGAGGATGCAGGGAAAAAAATCCATAGGAGTCTGCGCCTCAATAAGGGAACTGTTGTTTTTCACCTATTGGTGAAAGGCTGATATGGGGAAGCTTTATATATAAGTTGATTTACATATGTATGGACTTGCACAAGAGTGCTAGAGCCATGTTCTCAGGCAGTTTCAGAGTGCATACCACTTAATACCACACTGCTGGAGAACAATTTGTCTGAAATGATACAGGGTCTCTTGGGGAATGACTAGAAGACCTCCAAGTTCCCTTTCAACTTTATTATTCTATGTTATGAATATGTTAAAAAAATATTTAAATCTTGACATCTACATCATCTTCTTTGTTGTCTTCCAAGTCATGTCTTATTCTGTATTCCATTTTTTGCATATGTTTTTTCAGCATAGTTCCTTCATGTAGTTGGGTTGAAGCAGCAGTCTGTTACTGTGAGAAATAAAACATGTCCCATTGCCATGCTACCTGTTCTTGGATATACACTTGGGTGACAGCAGATGTAATGGGCAAGTACTACATTTAATGCTGGACAGTTGTAGAAAAACAATAGTGCTATACCACTTTAGCTCCCATAATATACCATAGAGTCTAAATAGAAGTAATAAGTAAACACAGTTTACTTGGCAATATTTTCAGAAGTGCTTTATCTCCTTCCTAAGATTGAAAGGGAATGGTTAGCCCAAGGTCACTCAGATGACTTCATGCTTAAGACAGGTCTAGGATTTCCCAGTTTCCAGTCCAGTGCCTTTGACCACTACAGGAAACTGACTCACAATTGTATACAACATAATGCAAACATTATTGTATTACACAATACATAAATTACATTGTGAGTACAAATGTGTTAGACCAAAAGTCACATAGCCAACGACCAGCATGGCTTTTGGACCTTCTTTCATTTGGGTTTACTTCAATTAACATATTTTTATGATCCTAATAAGAACACTAGGATATTCTATCTATTCAAAAATCATGGAACCACAATTTATGACATTTTTTTTAACAAAGTAGCATTTACTTCCATTTTTTTTAGTAAAAATGGCCCATGGTGAACATATATTGGCTTAATGACCATAAAATCAGTTAATGCTCATGATGATTCACTTAATGTCTAGTCCCACAATGTTTACTTTACAACCATCATGATTTATGACAGGCTCCATTACAGTCATAAGTCGAGAACTACCTATACTTGAATAAAGAATTTGCCAATAAAATAAGATACCAGATTTGTAAAATTGATTTGCTATTTGGACATACCCAGATAAACCATTCTCTCTCAGAGATATCTTCTCATGCATTCCCCTCTCTCCTTCCATCAGAAGTACCAAAAAAATCAGGAGATGGGGTGAGGGGAAAGAAATTGGGGAAAAATAATGCTGGGGGAAAACAAGGAAAAAAGGAGATGAGGCAAGATGAAGAGGTAGCTGGGCTGAGGGAGGGAGAAAAGAGAAAGAAACCAGGAATTCAAAATAGAGAAGCACAAATCTGATGTGCAAATTTGATTTGTGTGATGCACAAATAGGGGAGATGTTCCCACCACCCATTCTGCTTCACTGAGGATTCCAGGAAAATGCTTGACATCAAGAGATAAGAGAGGAGTGTTCGACTTGACACACGTTTCTTTTCTAAAAAAAAGCTGGAATTTCTCTGTTTGACAGAATAATGTTTCAAAGCCATGAATAATGGGGCCTCTCCATCCCATCCTAGTTTTTGGACCCCTCATCCATAATGAGGAAGCAGCTGTCTTGCATTTGCAGTTGTGTGATAACCCTCCCAGTGGGGTAGAAAAGTAGGCAACCTGTGTAAAATGTTTGGGAAAAATCCCCATGATTAACATTTTGTGTACAGGTGAATGAGTTCATGAAGGCTAGTCATTTCCCATAATGGAGTGATTTCCTTCATAATAAACTTTAGCATGATTAAGAATACAGAGTCCAGGGGATTTATGAGGTTTATATTGCTACTGCTTTTCAGAATTTTCTCAGGACCTTATCAACGTCATTTTCTGATGATTTAACCAAGACTAAGGCAATGCACTACCCATTGCCCTAAACTTCTGCCATGGGTTAACATGCTGGTTAAAAAGCAATGCAACATCCTGTTACCAAAAATAATATATCTATTAAAGAACACGCTATGTTGAAGGCAAGAGCTTCCTCTTTAGAAAATCTTACTCTCTAGATAGATTTCCTGTAAAATATATGGTGTAATAGCACCATTCAAGATCACACACACAACAGCTCCGAAATGAGGATTTGTTAGAAACACGCAAAACTAACATTCACCAATAACTGGAAATTTAAACAGTACGAAAATTTAGCAGTGCAAAATAAGGTTTTTGCTTCTCTGAAATATTATTTCTATTTTGTCTCATTCATGCCTTTATTGTTCTAATGGAAGCTTCTAGGTTGCATTTATTCATAAGTAAATATAGCAGCTTTCCACAGTCTGAGCTAATGGGGTTGCTGACACTGAACGATGAGAGTTATAGTCCAAAATATTTGGACTATACCAACAACGACAAGATTTAATGCACAGCATAAAGCAGTATTTTATATTGAGTAATGGATATATTATGGATATCTTACATTAAGGCATAGATAACTGAAGCCAGGTAAAGTTTTTCAGAATGCCTACTGTATTGTACCATGGTCTTCATCTTGACACCCCATTGCAAAGATAAATTAAACAGTACAGAAGTGTATAAATGTTGGTGTTTCTTTCAGGAGAAAGGAGAGACAAGTGTTCAATATGAGCATAAATTTAGATTTAATAAATTAATTAAATACAATTGATACAATTACAGTGCTGTCACTATATTTAATAATGTTCTCATTCTGACAAACTAAAAAATATAGCTTGGTGGCAGCTTCTGAGAGGTGTGCCCCCAGCAGCATATCTTTCCTCAAATTTCAATATCAATGTAACAAAAAAAATACTAACAGTCAAGATATGGACTTGACTTTTTAAGAAGAAATACCTAAGAGTAGAACCAGAATTAGGTTCTTCAAATTAAAGAATAAATTACAGGTAGTCCAACAAATTTCATTTGTAGGCATTTGTTTTTTCCTCTCTTCTCAAATATGAGTGATAAAGAACACCTGTAAAGCATCCAGGGATTTGACCATGACCCTTGATTGCTTCCTTAGGACTACAACAACCAACTTCACTGAAGTTGTATCACCAGAGATGGTATTCAGCAGGTTCTGGCCAGTTCTGGAGAACCAGTAGTGGAAATTTTGAGAAGTTTGGAGAACCAGCAAATGCCACCTCTGACTGCAGATTTTACAGTATCCTTCCCCTGCCACGTCCACCAAGCCATGCCTGTAGTAAAAAAAAATTGATTTGGTAGTAAAAAAAATTGAATCCCACCACTGTGTATCAGCCTGAGTGAATCCTAGGACATTACAAGTGAACTACAATGTCCTGAATGCTCCATACAGCCACTAACCAGAAGCTGGGGAAGATTTTGCTGAGGGTAACTATATTGTGGGAGATGAGAATTTACTCCCTATAATTGCATTTATTTGCTATTAAGTTGTTTTTAAATAATCACAAAGAAGATAATAATACAGAGTAAAAATGTTTGTTGTTTATTTATTTATTTAATTTTGCCCATCTTGCTGTAGATTTTTACTTATACTATCCTTCATATGAAATAATAAGCATTTTCAGAAAATAAGATAAAATTATAACAAAAACTACAGCAACAAAGAACTGAGTGAATAGGTAAGTCATTGCCTGGGACAATTAGTATTGACTACTAATAGAGAATGGAAGGGTCTTGAAAATTATGGAGAAGCTACCACCACCAAGACTACCTTGAATCACATTCCATCTTAAACCCACAAATTTAATCACAAGTAGGACTTTGTTGCTGATCTCAATCAAGGGATTAGTTGCTAAGGAAGAAGGGACATATTAGAAAGGTTTTCTCCTACTCTGATCAGGTACTGTCTCTGGATCGGAGATTAGTCCACCTGCTGAAACAATACCTGGGGAAACAGTAATTTTTAGGAGGGCCAGAGTGGTTAAATTCTTTATTCATTAATCTTGACTCGTAAGTGACCCTTCCTTATCTGTGAGTTCCTGTTTGTTCAGCAAATGTGACATTCTGACCGCATTGTTCCTGAATTTAAGTTCAGTTCTTTTTTCAAAAATGGAAAACCTTAAGAAGTACTTATTAAATGTTAATGCTAAATAGATATCCAAAATCGCTTCATACAGGTTAAAGCTACCCTGTGCTGGCTCCTTCTGGGGAAAGTCTGTAATCACATTGTTTGCCAGATGGCATGTGGTGTTTCTATTGACATAAATGTTTTATAAGCTAAGTAACTGCTTTGAATTTTCCAATTTTTTCATGATTGAAAGGACATTGGATGACCACACATAAGGAAAAATGATTGATTTTTAAGAATGAAAATCGTTACATTGAAGTACGGCACCTTCTTTCCCCTTCTGTTCTCTTACTTCTTAAGAAACAGCCACCAATAAATATCTGATGCTTGTCCAGTTTAGCTGCATTCCTTTGAGATGGATACTTATTGAATTTGGTGCTAGCTTACAGAAGCCCTACTCAATTATCAGACAAGAACTCCTTGTCCTGTATCATGGATATAGCCAGAGAATGTGCGGGTAACTGGTCTGCACTTGGCAGCCTGTTTTGGCTTCTTTTCTAGGTCACTTTCCCATGTCCACCTCTGCATATTAAAGATCGCTTAGGTTCCAGCTTGCATTCAGAGAGAGAAAGCACTCTTTAGGGATTTAAAGAAAGATGCTGTCTCCAGGCATACAGACTCTTACTTCACTTGTCCCCCAACTATATTTCTAGGTAGTCCTCAACTTACAACCGTTCGTTTAATGGCCGTTTAAAGTTATGACAGTACTACAGTTGCAATTGGTACTGGGACTTAAGACAGCAGCAGTGTCTCCAAGATCAAAATTTGGGTGCTAGACAACCTGGGTGTATTTTCGATGGTTGCAGCATCTGAGGTTCATGTTATTTCCATGTGCTTTTTTCCCCCAGGGAAGTTTAAAACAAAGACAATATGGAAAAGCAGATTTGTTTAGCAACCGTAGTAAAAAAGCTGGTAATATCAGATACAACTCACACCTGTATCATTTAACAAAGGTAATTCCAGTTGCAATTGTAGATGTACATTGGAGATTATCAATCATCTGCCTGTTTGTTGATTTCTCTTCCTATTTAGCGTTTTCAGTTTTAAAATGGGTATTGACACGATGGATTTCTAGAAACAAAAGAGGTAGCAGTTAAGCGAGTATAGTATCAAATAAGAAACAGAAAAACAAACCTCTTAGCTTGTTTGGAACACAGTTCTTGTCGTGTTCAAATGCAGGATTATGATAGATGCATACTATCTGCGAAGAGGGAAAATTATATAGAGTGCATTTCAGAGCTGCGCGGTATTTTGAAGTCAGTTCCAAAAACATGCTTCATACATGAAGTCCATGAATATAGCTCCTGTTTGCAAGAATGGCATCTTTTTCAGAGATCTTGGGCAATTTCTGCAGAGATAATCCCTGTTCTGACCAAGGCTTCCCGAGACCGTAATTAAGCACACACTTATTTAAACTCTTGTTTTATTTCAGTGCTGGGTATTATGTTCATTCCCAGCCGGTAATGAGTCCTAAACAGTCCCTTCGAGATAAGCACCCACCTTTCTTTCCTTTGAATTGCTGCCAACAAATAGAGTGCCAAATGAATTATTAAAAAACCAACCGAAGTCCAAAGTCCACTCAGAGCATCAGGGATTAATCCAAACAGAACAAACAACTTTGCTTCCTACAAAGGTTTCTTCACCTTTACCTGTCCTTTATACCTTATGGGATGGGCAATCACCTCCAAGCCTTACTCCTGAGTCGCCCCCTTTTTTTCAGCTGTTCTTGCCTTTTAGCAGCTCTGCACATACGTGCACTGGGAACAGGCTCCCTTTGTTCCTCTGCCTTGCTGCTGCCAGACTCCAGAGGCTCCAGAGTCAGCACCCCACTCCCTGGCCCCATCCCTGCATTGGACACAGGACCCTCGCCCGAGTCCTCTCCAGACTCCCAGACTGGTCTTTCTTTCTCCCCACTATCCAATTCCGCTGCAGTCTGCACAGGCTGCCGGCAAACCACAACAATCCCAGGAAAAACTGCCTATTCATATTTTGGTATTTCTGTCAGTTTTTGTCCAAATAAGCTTCCATCAGGGTATAAAGCCTAATTGCTTTTTATAGACAGCCACAATTTCATCCACAGACATCTGGACACAATTAGATAATCTGTAACCTTGGGGGCAGACCCTGTGGACCAATTTCACCACTTCTTTAGTATACTGAACAGCTTTTGAGTTATAAACGAAGTATGAACATGGTCAGATCTTCAAATTCCAAAGAGATTAACACTTTGAAAGGCAAGCAGCTTACTCTCTCATAGATTGTTGCAGTTCCTTGGAGGCACTTTCAATACTGGATTACTTGCTTAGATAGAATTCTTCTACATAAATTACATTTCTAATAAAATCTTGAACCCTAATATTCTGTGTTTGCAAAAATGACTCCTGCTGAAGCATTTCCTTTTCAGTCATAAAATGTACTTGGGAATTTTGTCTAAGTCAAAATTATGTTTCTTACTACTATCTGCTATGATATTTGCACATGCAAAAATAACCTGGAAAATAAAATCCAGGACAAGTTTTCAAAATTCTATGAAAGACATCAACATTTTAAATTACTTCCATTAGTCAGAATTCAGGGGCAAATAGAAAATTGGTTTCAAATAATTCCATAACCCAGGAGAGTCAAAATCAATACAATTAAATATGTTCATTTAGTTCGATGTCAGACTGTGGACCAAGGGTTGTATCACAAAATCTGTCTATCAGAGACCAGCATCTGTCAGCAAAATGAATTTGGTTCCCTTTGCAAACCACTGTCCTTCCTAAATATCTTGAATATAGTCCTGTAATTCTATAATGGTATAAAAACTTTTTCCTGTTTTCTTTTGCAACCTACAGTAGTTAAATAGCTATATATTCTATGATAGATAGCACCACCTGGTGGAAGAAAATCCAGAATACAACTGTTTACAAAACCGGAGTTTTTCAACACAGTGGGAGAAACAAATGAAATATTTCAACATAATGGTATTAGCATTAGCATCTAATAAACACATGGTAATAATTACTTTTACATAAAAGAGCACCATTTAGAAATGTCCAGTTTCTACAAGGTGAGTCAGAATGAGGTATGATTTTAATATGAAAATATTTCATATTTTTAAAACTTCATTTCACTAGATATGTTATTAATTCAAAGCTTGCAATCACAAAAAATGTTCAGGGCAGCATCCAGAAACAGTAGAAATCAACTTGACTTGCATGCATAACTATATTTAAATTTCATTGGGTATTAGGGTGCAAACATTTACCTTTTATTATTATAATATACACATCATGAAATCACAGCTGTCAGTTCTTTACCTGGAGTTAGCCATCATAAACATCAACTCTTCTAAAGAATTCAGGATATCAAAATATATTGGTGTAGTACATCTCCAGATCCAAGTGGAATGGCATTTTGTAACTGACAGGTGTAGATGTTGTCAGTGCAGATTTTCAAAGTGCCGTCTAACATTTTTTGGTATCACACAAAATGTGCTGATAACCACTGTTAATTATGGTTCAGCCAGATGTTTAGATTGGATTTGGCATTTTGATTTACCTGAGTCCTAAGGACTTGGGAGAGACAGATGTTTTTATTTGATGAGGTTAAAGGGATTGTCACAGGATGGAAGCTGTCCCAAAAATGCTTTTTTGAAATTGACCAATGATGATTTTGTCCATGTTGTTTCTGTTCAACTGGTGTTCCAGAAGTTTTGGGATTACCACCAAGGCACCTATAATTATTGGTACTATCTTTGCTTTCTTTCGTCGCAGTCAATTCTATTTCTATTTGCAGGTCTTTGTATTTTGCAATTTTCTCCAGTTTTTCTTCTCTTCTGCTTATTATTATTTGCCATGAAGACATTTTTGACTTAGTGACCACATCAATTTTTTTCTGATGACAACCTGTCCCTAACGTATTCTTTCAAATCTCCAAATTGTATACTTATTGCCAGTGTAACTGAGCCCATCTATTTTCTTCGCTTTCCTTCCGTTTTTCCCAGCATTAAGTATTTTCTACTTTCTTTTAAATCCTTGGAGGTTTTTTTTTTTTTTGCCTTATTCAGAAACAAAGAAAAACATTTTCCATTTTATTTATTTATTCATTGGTTTTGAATATTTCTAAATTCTCCATGTCCCTCAAAAAAGGACTTTGGACAATATACAATCTCATTTTCCTGAGAGCATAGGATTGCACTACAGAACATGTGTTACTAGATATGTTGTAAAATTACAGCCATAACATGCACCTAAAAATCAATGCATATTAATCAAAACTGTTTTTAATGAATTATATTTAATTTTATAATTGGCAGTGTTTTGGTTTTTGCTGAAACTGCATGAATGATTAGCAACTTAATGCTAAACAAACAACAGATATAATGATCTTTATTTCCTACTGTATAGATTAATGTTATCAAGCAGTGTGTAACTTAGACTTTGCTCTAGCTGGAGAGGTTATAACCAGATTGCAGTTTGAATGTTGTAGGATTTCTTCTATTCCACTTTCTTTTACATGTCAAAGTTCAGTTAAAAAAAGTGTACTTCATCGAGTTTTGAGTCATATATACAGGACCTCTTAATGTTTTACTCGGGGGTGGGGGGGGGAGGCGGTATTTTGACAAGACAGATCCTAGCTCCCAGTGAGAGAAATCTACTAGTTGTAAGTGCTTTCACAGTAAGTTGAGGGCCACAAAAACATTCAAGAGGAAAAACTCGGCAGCTCCGGCTGCTCCCGTTCCTTCTGTATTGTAAATACATCAGCCTGTTTTTATCCAGGGCTATAAGAAATGCTTATGAGGCTATGAGGGGATTTTCTTTACGAACTGGATGGGCATTTACACACACACACACACACACTGCTCGACGACGAAAGGCACATTGAAATCCAGTCACACACGAGAACGGGAAGCGCGCAACCTTCTGCCCTTCACCAAGAAGATCCCATTTATTCTTATTTTATGCGTTGTAATTTACGTGCCGCCTGTCTTCGCGGTGGCCAGGCGAGCTGGCTCTGGGCGCGCGCCCCTCCTCCAGCGCGGAGTTGGGGCAAAACTTTGCACACCCGCCGCGAGCACCTCGTTCCCGGAAAGGCAAACAAAGGCAAGGCATGCGGAGAAACCCGGGCGCAAAGGCGACTCTTGCCGGGAGGCCCTTTCAAGACCTTTCCTTCCCCCGTCCCCGCCCGCAAACGCCGGTTTGTAGACCAGGACGGCAGCGTGCTAAACCCGAGGCTGGCTAAATCTGTCGCCCGCACCCAGCTGCAGCCCGGCCTAGCCCAAGCCCAGACTTCCCGACCTGAGGCTGGCAAAGCAGGAAGGAGCCGCCCAAGCTGCCCCAGCACCCAAAGCGGCAGGGGTGGGAAAGGAGGGAGCAGCATGGCGTGCTACAGAGGCGAGTATTCGGTAAGAGACCCAGCGCGGTGTTTCCTTGAGGGGAGCTTAGACGGGTGGCGCCCTCCTCCCCTCACCGTTGCAGGAGGAATTGTGGGGGGGGACATGTCAGAGAGGAAAAAGACCGGCTTCGGCTACTTGGCAGCAGCCCAGGACGTCGCTAACGACGCGGGAAAGTGGCGTTTTTTCTCTCTCTCTTTCTCCCCCCCCCTCCCACCGGTTACGCGCGGATGAGGCCTGGCCCGCAAAAGCGGACTGCGGAGCCTCCCAGGCGACAGGTGCACGGAAAGACGGTATCGCTATTTCTCACCGTAACGAGGTCTTTTCACCGCGGCGAGGTGGTGTTGATTGTTATTTTTTTTTTTCTCCTCCTTGTGCATTTGTAACGCGGGTCGGAAGGAATAGGCAAAGCCCCGATGTTAGCTGGGTTGGCGAGTTTGAGAAAAAAAAAAAAAAGTTGCAATGGACCGAGGAAAAGCAGAGGTTTCCTGCGTCTCTGAATGGGGGGGTTGCAAGTAGCAAAGGTCGACGATTTTTTAAAAAAATAAAAGAAGGAGCGCTGCCCTGCCCGGGGTGAGTAAAGGTTTGGTCTCCTTGCGCTTCGGGGGAATCTGTGATTAGGTCCCATTGAGTTGGAATAGTCACTGAATAGCGTTGGATCCGTCGTTGGTGGTCAAGCGAATCTTTTTGGCAAAATTGGACTGATATAGAATGAAGAAGTACTACCTAAACTGCCTTGTTTTCTTTGGGGGTGAGGAAAGGCACGGTAACAAAACAGTGTAATTGGTAAACATTTTGCATTTATACCTGTGTAGCTTATCCATTAAGGTTCTATCCCATGTTTTCCTGCAAGAGTTAAAAATGTTGGAAATCACATTCTGTCATCCCTTTTCCCCCAAAGTTAGTTGCATGGAGAGTTAATGACTAGCCTCAAGTTACCTAGGGTCTTACAGCTAAACTTTTCAAGAGAGTACAAAATTTGTTGCCCAGGGTTGAACTGTGGTATTCTCTGAGCTCAATTGTTTTCTTATCTTTTCATAACAAACTAGGTAACATCAGCAGTGCTGAGTAAGAAGAGAGTTCGTTGTCATTTTATATACATGCCCTGTCAATGTTGGTGGAAGTGGTCTTGAGAGAATATAAAATGAGAGCAAACTCCACACTCCCGACTGACACTGATGAACTTACCCAGATTGGTAATGAAACTTCTGCAAGAAAACAATCAAACTTAGAGAGCACCAAGAACTTCACAGCTAAATTTTAATTGTAAGCCTCCCAGAATTGATTTTCAGAATGAGATGGGCATCATATAAATGTAATACATTAATAAAAATAAAGAGGAATCTAAACCAGGATCTCTAGCTTTTTGTGGTCATGAGTGGGTAGTGGAGTGATTTGCCCTAAAACTTTAGTCAAAACATTTACATGCCATATATAATTGCTGCAACTTTATTTACATTCTTTTATGATGTCATATCAGTTAAGTCCTAGAGAATGCTGTCCTAAGAGTACAGATAGTCCTCAACTTACAGCCATTCATTTAGTAACTGAAGTTACAACAACTTTGAAAAAAGTGACTTATGACTGTTTTCACACTTATAACCGTGGTCGCATGGTCAAAATTCATCTGGCATGTATTTATGGCAACTGGCATGCATGATGGGTTTAATGTCCTCAGGTCATATGATCACCTTTTGGGACCTTCTGACAAATGAAATCAATGGGGAAGCCAGATTCATTAAACAACTGCCTTACTGACTTAACTGCAGTAACTCATTTGTGTGTGTGACTGTGGCAAGAAAGGTCATAATATTGGGCAAAATGCACTTAACTGTATTGCTTAGCAACAGAAATTTTGGGCTCAGTTGTCATAAATCAAGGACTACTCATAAGTTCTTGTTTGTTTCAGTAACATATTGAACAATTATGCAACACAGCTCAATAAAGCCGTTCAAAGTATTTGATAGAGGTGCTTTGCAACATGCGAGAGTAGGAACAACAAAAGAAACTTTGAAGTTTTATAGCAGCCACATATTTTGTAAGGCTGCTTTAGAAATACTTCCCATATGTCTCTGCATGCATATGCATGCACTGTTACTTTGTTTTGCAAGAGAGAAAAGCAAAAT
The DNA here is from genome assembly GCA_004320025.1 of Laticauda laticaudata. NCBI lineage: Eukaryota > Metazoa > Chordata > Lepidosauria > Squamata > Elapidae > Laticauda > Laticauda laticaudata. Next base: position 3,888 of record BHFT01070907.1, on the reverse strand, counting down.
ATTTGCTGTATACATGCATGTGTTTTGATGTTTTGCTTAGCCTTATGTACAACAACCACAAAAGGTTATAAGTAACTATGTCCATGGGTCATTTATGTATGTATTACATATCTAAACAGCACTTCTTAAGGCATACAAAAATTAGCTAGAATGCATTGAATGAATTGTAAAAAAATATCGATAAAATCTGCAGCAATGAGATTGATTAGTCTCAGTCTAAGAGAACTCAAAGATATTCCTGTTGAAGATTATTTTCTCTTAAAACCATAGAGCACAATTGGCAAGGGAGATAGGGACCTTAAAATATATATAAGATAACTATTAGAGAAGTTATTTCTTCAGGTAATTCCTCCGGTTCATTTAGGGATTCAAAGTTAATTTTGTTAATACCCATAACATTTAAATTTATAATCTGATACTTGTGTGGTTGGTACAGATTAAACTAAAATGATTATAGTCTGATGCTTGTATGCTTTGTGAAGATTAAACTAAAATGAGTGACCAAGATATATCCATTGGATGACATGCAAAACAATACATTGTCTATCTAAACATCCTTAATGTTTAATGAATTTTAAAATATATCCTATTTGTGAATCTTAGGTTTCTGAAGATAGATTTACTGAATCAAGAAAGTGGCGACCATTGATACATAGGAAATGCACAGACAAATTTTGGTTGATAATATTTTTCCTCTTTTGGGCAGGTTTGGTAAGTAGAGTTCCTGCTGAAATAAATGTGTTGAAAAGAATGAGATGTGATTCAAATTGTTACTGAATAATCTGAAAAAAATATTTCTTTATTCTATTGCAGTCGGTACTCTTTGTGTATACAATTTCTGTGGGAAGCAAAATTTTGCAATATTTTAACTGGCTTTGCGGCTGTCTATTGATTATGTTATATCAGCATGCAGTAACATAGCGGTTTCAGTATTTTATTGCAATTGAATATGTTTCTCTTAAGAAAAATAGCTGTGTTGTCTGCCAATAGACCCGGTTCATTGCCAGATTGTTATATATAAGGATATAGATATGGGGAAATCAAATTTGGCACTAGATTGTTTGATGATAATCCCTTTTAGCAAGAGTTCCTTCCCTGTCTTCCAGATTCCTATATTTAGAATAATTGCTGTATAAAGTCAGGGGTCCTTAGAGTTCTTTCAGAGCTTGGCTGTTTCTTGCAGATGCTTCATTACCCAAACTAGGTAACATAATCAGTGCTAGTTAGGAGTGAGGTTTGCTCTCAATATATTTTGGAGTTAATCTATGCTCTTTGGGTGCTGGTCGTGAAATGTTTGAATTTTTTGTTCCCTTTTTGGCTTGTTGATTGTCTCTTTTGCATAGTAAGTAGATATTGTTTATGCACGTGTCTATTGATGGCTAATTTGTCAGAGTGTGAGACTTCTAGAAATTTCCTAGTTATTTTGGACTTGGCTTGGTCTAGGATAGTCACAGTTTCTCAATTGAAAGTATGATTAAGTCTGTCTATATGTTTTGAAGTTAAAGATTTTTCAACATATCTTCTGATTGCAACCACATGGAATCAGCATAGCACATAAGCCAACTAAAGCCCTTCAAATATCCGAAGTAAACCAAAAGGCCTAGCAGCCCCAGAAGAAAAAACAAGAGTCATCTATAGCATATAGTGCAGGGGTGTCAAACTGGCAGCCTGCAGGCCGGATGCATCTCACACAGGCCATGCTTTCCTTCCGTGAAGGGAAAAAATGTCGCAAAACATCACATGATTGCAATGTGATGCAGCAAGTTTGACACCGGTGATATAGTGTAATGCTGAAACAGACACTACAAACATGAAGAAGACTGACAGAATGCATCTATGAACACCAACTAGTAGTCAGAAAACATGATTAATTAACTCCACATCAGACCAGCAATCAAGTAAACAATATCCCAATCAAGGAATGGCCAAACAGCCAACAGTAAACAGCCCAACCAAAGAATCTTTAAAACTGTCCCCCTCCAAATGCTGACAGGGCAAGTCACTAGAACACGGCTGTCAATTTCCCAGCGTCATGTTTCGTGATATTTTTCCCATTTGCAGAGCTGGGTTGGGCGTGGCCTGCGCATCCAGCCCATGGGCAGCCAGTTTGACACCCCTGCACTAGAATATAAACTGAAAGCAACTCTAGTATTAATTAGCACTGATGATATTACCTAGTTTGATTAAAGATAACTCTGGGCGGCTTACATAAAAATGTATCTATACATACATGCTAAAAAATAAACAGCAAAAATTAAAAACCAAGGACACATGGGGAGGCCAGGGTGCAGTGGGGAGAGGTGGAATCTGTTGTTATTCAATCAACCATTTCCACTGTGCTGTTCCCCCTTTAAATTTTCCAGTAAAGGACATATTCTCTTTTATTAGTTATTTTAAGGTCATGTTTGGGGCAAGCTCGGAAGAGAAGGGAAAAATCAGGTTGTCACTCTGTTAAACTGGGGCTGGTTACTAATCTGCAAATTTTATTTTTCTTTTCATTTGGAGGAAAGATTTTATGGGTATCAGTAAATATTATTAGCGTTTCCTGATATGTTAAAGTTCTCCTTATTAACAAAGAAGAAAATGTTTTAACTTTTATTATATATCTCCCTATAACTATAAGCAGAACATTTTCTTGTCCTTCCTCTCTATTTTCTTTTCTTCACCCAAAAAGTCTATGGAATTGTAAACACTAAAGTATGTAAAGCAAAACTGTACAAAACTGTAAAGCAATCACAGACTCCTGGAAATAGTTGAGAATCCTGTTGTCAGTAACTTTGCTGTTTGTGATTATCTGGGATTCTTTGAGCTGATCTTATCAGCTACTGAGGTCACTTAAGTGGCTTGAGTTGGAAAAAGCACCATATATTTCTGAACAAACCAGAAGGTAAGGGAGAAGTATACACCAAATCCATACAAAATATCCTGTTACAGCTTCTGATAAATGCTTCCCTTGACATCATTGCATTATAAAGGAATCATAAATATACTTAAGGGTTGAAATAATTAGCCCTTAATTTTCAGTAGAAGAAATGGTATAAGTGTTGCAGATTGATGTGAATTCCAATAATAAAGTGGTGTGCATGTGCTTATAGATGTTTATAACAGGTTATGCTGTAACAGCTGGAGCTACAGAAAGGCTTATATTTGGATATGATAGCTATGGAAATGTTTGTGGTCGGAGGAATACACCTGTGCTTGGAGCACCTTTGTCAGGACAAGACATGAGAAATAAAAAGTGAGAAAATTATTATTTATACTATTTTAAAATTATCTCTGTTATATTTGAAGTGAAATTTGATTCCTGAGAAACTCATAATTGATGTGGCTACAGGTATTTTACACAAAGAAAAAAATGCATAAATATCTTAAAGCAACAACTATCTTTCACAATATTTGCTAAGATTCAATACATTTGGAAATCCTCTTAAGGCTTAAAATCAGCTTTTTGCTTAATATATTATTTAGTTTATACTATATACAGTATTGGTCAGAATAAAATTGCAGTAGTATGCAGTATGAAACATATTAATTGGAAATTCATTTTTGGTTTCAGTTAAAAAAATATGTTTTTGATGCCTAGGTAAAAATGTAGAGAAAGTAAAATGCACATTTGATTCTTAAATAAAGATTCTCTCTCCCATCCTTAGATTTGTTTTCTATTTGAATTCATGTGGTTTAAAAACAAAAAACCTGAACATCAAATCAACTGCATTATGTGTATCAAGTTGTCCACAGGAACAACTGAATTCTTCAGAAGATATCCAGCTATTTGCAAATAACAATGGTATGAATTTCTTTATAACCAGGGTTTTGTGTATATATTTATACACTCTGTGTGTGTGTGTGTATGTGTGTGTGTTTTGACCCCCCCCCCCAAAATGGCTA
>BHFT01070904.1:0-12722 GCA_004320025.1 Laticauda laticaudata | reverse complement strand
CTTGCTTCAATAAAGACTTTGTTTGTTGGAACCCGGTCTACCTCGCGTTTTTCTGGACGGAACAGACTTGATCCTACTTAGCTTCCACTGCTGGTTGTCAAGGGTCTGACAGCTTAATGTCAGACCACAGTGATGAACCAGTATATTGAATTCTCTTAGTTTGAATGAATTAACTTGCAATATCTGAGAAATGATGTAATGAGACTTTCAGCTTAATCAGAGCACTTCTTCCTTTAGCTTGCCCTGAGCAAACACCCTCCCTCTGAGATCCAAATACTGAATCATTTTACAGTTATATAGGAGAAAAGGTTGTTTTTCTTAAAAGAGACCCATGTTAACTATGAAGTAGTTTTTATGAGAAATTCTCCTTTCCTTACTCCCTATCTCCCCATGAAAAGGTGATTTTTGCTCAGGATTAATTCCTACAGGTGCAAGACTTCCATTGTGGGGAGAGGGAGCAAACATATAGATAAGATGTTATAAGGTTGACTGGAGTGATACCTGATAAATTAGGTTTCACAGCCTGATATAGTTAGGTAGCTTCATTTGATTAGCACATCAAACACAGGAATAATACTCCAATGCTCACCTTCTGAGCTCTTCTGAAACCCTATCTCCACAACAAACATGTTTTTGGGAACTCAAAAAGAACACTAAACAGGCAAAACTAAAAAAGACTTAATATTATTTGTAATGCATATTATTTTCGCATTAATGCTTGATAACCATTTTGACACAACTATTTATTTATTAAATTTTTATGCTGGAACCTATGGTTTCAAACAGAGTCCTATGGTTGCAGTAGACAGTTTCTTAATTTGTTAGAGCAATAAATGAAATACAGAAGTATGTGTTACACGCATGCAAGTGTAGTAAAAGTAATTACTTTCTGCAGGGAAAAATTGTTTCAAAAGATTTATTGGAGACAGTATAGAGAAAATACAGGAGGCTATAATTCATGCTTCTCCCACTGCAACTTTCCTACTATCACCTCCTCAGGTTTCTTTGCCTCTCAGCCTACACATTTGGATTCCAACAATAAGAGCTCATCATAAGGAAATTCAGTCTGGAAATAAGGAGGGATTTACTGAAAGTAAGAACCAATAATCAAGGGAACAGCATGCCTCCCAGAGTTTTGGGTGTTCCATTGTTGAATGTTTTCAAGAAAAGATTGGACAACCATTTGACTAGGATGGTATGAGGACTGCTGCCTTGGACAGGGAATTGGACTAGAACACCTCCAAGGACTTTTCCAACCCTATGATTCTGCGAAATAAGGCTAGATTCTGTACTAGAAGCACTCATACTAAAACTAAAGCTTAAATAATTTGGATACATAATGTGAAAGCAAGAATCATTTGAAAATGGTGGATAAACTGAAAGTGACCAAAACAAACTGACAGGAGATAATTGATAATTGATGGCACAAGCACGAATTCACAAGAATAAGAAGCAGTTATTGAAATGGTATCAATCAAATCATGGATAATTTGGAAATGACCAAACAACACTAGTGGGACTCAGAAACTATGTCAGTAGAACACAAGTTAAGTCACTGAAATATTTATTTAAAGTCTTAAAAAGTTTATGAATAGAAAATATTTCCATTTATATTTATCAAATATAAAAATATAATAGCAACATTCTTGTAAACAATGTCCTTTAAAAAAAAGTCTGCCACATTGGGACCAAAATTCTCAGTAGCACAACTGATGGATTTAAATTAGGGCTATCATATTTAGGCTGCAAAAATCTAGAGAGCCACTAGATAGAAAAAAGAAATACCAGAAAACTAATTTTCTATAAATTTATTTGTCATCCATTTTTTTGTAGCCCAGATGTGGTAGGCCTTCCCAAGACATCAAAGATTGAAAACCATTGAGGTGAGGAAGGAAACAAACTATCGAGAGAAATGAACTATATGTAAAGAAAATGAGTAATTAAAGAAAGCACTGTAGAGTTTATGAGTGAATGTTAGGTAGGGGAAAGAGCTGGAATTTTAAATTCAGGAATTAAGAAAACAAAACTAAGAAATCATAACAACATATGTCTTCCACAATTATCATCTTTAAAATATTCTAGATAAATTTGACTATCACACAGAGCACTAAGACAAGGGTAGATGTAAAACATTGATTCAGTTAGGAGTGGATAGCATGGGTAAAATAAATATTATAATCCCTGCTTTCTTTATTATGCAGATACATTTTCAAAGAGGGCAATCACTGCAGAAACTTTCCTCAGGTGCAACCTATTAAATTAATGGCAGTTGTTGCTGCAAAACCTGAATGGCTATTCAGAAAGGAGCATGAGTACCTTAATAGCACATGAATGGATATGCACACACCTTTAATCCTCGGGATGTGCATTTTCTGTATTGGATATTATAAAACAAAGGGCGAAAAAAAGCAAAAAGTTGCAGCCTCTGCTAGCCTTCACATCTAGTTGCAGAAATAAAAATAATAATGATAACGCTGGAAAATATGTCTAGAAAATACACTGCTTTTTGGCAAAATGAAAAACTAGTAGTGCAATTTTTCACTTTTCTGTTTTTAAATCTAACATGAAAACCTGTCTCTGATGCCTTTACTTTTCCTTGAAATTTCTACACCATCCTATTTTCTGTTCTGTACAGCTTCATTGAGGCCCAAACTGGAAGAGATTGCATTTAAAATCAGACTTTCAGAAGTTGATCTGGCTAAAACTAATACAAGTATTTAATTTGCATGACAGACATTTATTAAATAACACTGTGAAGGTAATATTGAAACAGAACAAAATCTTATGAGAAACATGTATTATTAATTCATGGGGAGATTTCTAAACTTTGATTATTACTCTTATCATACTTTTATTAGGAACGCTCTAACAGACTTGAAAAATGTCTCTCTTCTGTGTAGTACATATGGATACTTTACTGGAATCAATCACACAGTAGTGTTTGGATAACCATAGAGGACTTACCTAATTAAAGCATATGAGTTGCCTTTGTCTTCTCAACTTAAGAAATAGTGTAATAATAATTAAGTGTAATGAGAAGTAACAAAAGTGTTTTAACTCATTCACTCATGTACACTTAGTACATTTAATGCATTTACTCTCACACATTTACAAACAAGAAACTAATGAGTGTTACATTTGTTACTTCTCATTACTTCCTTGTTTATACTGAATTTATGATTGACTCATTGATTCAGTATGCATTCAGTCAGACAGCTTTAATGACAGAAAACAGAAAATGCCAGACACTCTGTGAAAGTTTCAACTTCTTTGACTTAAGCAAATAAGCAAAGCAAGATAAGATGTCCAGTGACAGATACAGCATAGTCCACACATGTTCTAATAACCCAACAAATAACCCCATGCCACCAGTGAACAGCCAGCAGAGAAACCTGTATAGGAAAAAGAGAAATACTCTGAGCCAGCAACAGTGAACATAAAGACTCTTTCAAAATCTTCAGCCACAAGCCCAGAATTTTTACTCTCCTTTGAGTCCAGACTGCCATGTCTTTCACACTTGTACTATGCACCCTTAGGCCACCATCCAATATTTCTAGATTCAGAAATTTTGGAGGTTCCTGTTTTTCCAGCACATGACTATCAGTGGTGAGACTTGCAAGTCCATCTGCCTTATTAGTCCAGTCTCTGTGCCCTTTGTTCCATCTGCTTATTTTATGTAGCAGATCAAGGCTGTTTTTGACACTTCTATGGGAAACATGTCATCTATCGTATAGCCATATATAGTCCACTAACATATTGCTTACATATATATTTTGAGCCAAGTTGCATAGTGAGGCCTGATCCAATGGGCCTTCATCTTTTCTCCCACACAATTTATTTTGCAAGAAGGGCCCTGCATTTATACCTGTTGATTATGGCACAACATTTCTAGACTGATCTGTGCATCAATGCATCTGCCTTTATTTATCTTGCTGATTTTTTTCTTTAAACTTGCAACTCACAGTTGTGCTCAACCAGATGTGGCTGGATTTTTCTGTATTTGAATGTAACACTGCAATATATGTTTTGCTGGATATGCATTATGCCTGAATCAGATGATTCTCAGGATTCTCTTTCTCCTTAGAACAAACTTCATAAGATCCTCTCAATTTACTAGCTTACAAAAAGGCAGGAAATGGTGACCATAATCTGTACCTAGCAACTGAAATTTCCTCAGTGCTTTTGAATTCTATGAATCATCTTCTAGTTTTCTGAGGTAAAATCTGAGCTCAACTGCACTATGGTTAGCTTTCATAATGTATTGGATTGTTTTTAGTTAGGGTTTTGTTTTGTTTTGTTTCCTGGACATTTTTATTCATTTCAAGTTATCCTGTCTTCTATTAGCTTGAAGTTAAACTATTAGAAAGAATACATGTATCAGCCTGACAATGAAAGTTATGTATATGTCATGCAGTTTTAAGAGAGCCATATAAACTGTGGAAAAAAAAAACAATGTCTATCTTTAGTCTTACTTCAGTTTTTCATATAAGAATAGAATCAGAATCACTTGAGAGTCTCAAATTTACTCTTTTTATAACATTCTTCCATCCTTTCAAGATATCAAAGAGAAGAACAATACTGGGCATTCAAGCAGAATGGGCTTGTTTTTTAAAAGTAGTTACAATTGAGATGCTCATGTTTGCATTGTTTTCTAAATTGTGTTATCAGCAACTTCAAGCCATATAAAAATGTATGTTGAGAGACAACCTTTATTTTTCCCTATTGATTTCCTGATTTTATTTTCATTGTGGTCATTGAAATTTGTTGTTTATATTACCCATCATGAACCTCATCTCTTGCACATTAGAAAATCAAATTAGTAAACAAACCAAAAGGATGTTTAAAAATCACAGGCATTGTCTTCAACATATAGTATAAAAACTTTAAATATACATATATAGAACAATTGAGAATTAACCCAATAAGCAAAATTCAGATGCATTATTTGGAACCAGAATTCAATACTTCATTCAGCAAGAAAACAGATGGTCATTGCTTGGAACTCAACAGATCTTTTGGGTAATGATAGCAACATCAGAGAAATTTAAGTTCCATATTCTTAGGCAGTAAAGAAGCAGAAAAAGTAACTTTAAAATTATGTTCTCGTTTTAATAGCAAATACATCCATATTTTTCTTTCGGTTAGATTTTGTAGAAACTTTTAAATCAAATTTAAATAAGTAAATAACTGAATCTAAAGGCCCTGTCACACTGCCCAACGGATGCAAAACGTTTGTAAAAAGGACACAACGGACGAGAAAAATGTTCCATTTCTTATATTATAAATGTTTCCATCCATTATTATCCGCTCTCAAAAGGGCGAAAATTTGCCATAACCAGAGTGGATAAAACTACGGAAAGGAACGGATGCGGGGAGGACGCAGAGTGGGATGGGACAGCAAGATGCCGAATGGAAGCCCAGCGGATGAAGTGGATTGAGAGCGGATGGCACACCGCAAACCGGGGGGCCTCAGCATAAGGCAGACGCGAACGGACAACAGCGGATGCACACGCGGAAGCCAAAGCGGATGCACAGCGGAAGCCTAACAGAATGCCCTACAATTAAATTGGCGCAATGCGGGGGAAGGATGCATTGTGAAGCCCACGCGGAATATAAGGGAAACAGCTCGGAGCAGGTTCACCATGCGAGAGGAATAGACCTGCTGCCAGACAGATTGCACAAGCCTTCCTGCCCGCGTTGCATGCCTGCTGCAGAGCCTTGTGCCAGCCTGCCCTGCCACTTGCTGTCTGCCTGCCTGCCAGCCTGTGCTGCCAAGCCACCCTAGCAGCCTGCTGTCTGCCTGCCTGCACCAGCCTTGCTGCCAGCATCACTCTGCTGCCAGCGCACTTGAGTGCTGCCTGCCTGCCAGCCTTGTTCCTACTCTTCCTGCTAAGCTTTGGTTCATTACCGTGCCTGCCAGCCTTGGTGCCTGCCTGCCTGCGCAGCCTTCCTGCCAAGGCCTTGGCGCTGCCTGCCTTGCCAGCCTTCCTGCCAGCCTGGTTGCCAGCCTGGTAGCCTGCCAGCCCTCCCTTGCCAGCCCAGAAACCCACAATTCATGGGGAAGAACAGAAGCCTCAGCCATCTGCTGCGCCCTGGCAAGAGGGACGGCCACCAAATTTCCACCCCCTGGCCCTCCTCTGGTTCTGCTGGGGTTCTGTAGGCACGGGGCTCACTTTCTGGGGCGGGAGCTTCTGCTGCTTCTGCTTACTGTGGGACCCTGTGAGACAGACTCCCAGCAACCAGCCCTCCACGGCACCTTACCCTGAGACTGAATGACCAAGGAGGGTGCCAGGACTCATTTTTGTTTTAATAGCTTGTTGTTAATAAGTCTATCTTTGATTCACAACTTGCTTCGATTTTTTTTTTTTAATAAAGTCTTTGGTGAACTTTTAGAAATGGTTTTAAGCCTTTATCAGGCTTGGCGATGGGTTAAGATGCATGGGATGGGCAAGGATTACCTTTGGGATAGGGTATAAGCTGTGGGATAGATAAACCTTTTCCAGATGCAAGCATAGTGGGCTGTATGGTTCCACCCTCCAGGGTGCCAACCCTATGGCCCTTTATTATCAATAATAATGTAATCAAATCACTCCACATATGTCACATAAAACACAACTCTTTATTAATTCCGCTCTCATTGTAGGGCCACTCAACATAATGGACAACCTCATCGTGTTATCGCCACAAGGGCTTGAAGGAGCATCCAATTAAGCATCTATCATCCTGTCCTTGCCATCCACTGCTCAGTGGGGAGTTGCACCAGTGTCTCGGAGGTTGCGCTGCTCTTCCCTTCACGTGAGGCTCTGTTGGGGCCTTGACATCCTTAGTGTCTATCAAGGTTTCGCCCTTGCCTCCACTTTCACCAGGCTCCTTCCCATTGCTTGTTGGCGGTACAAGCCTGTTCTCGCAAGACTAGGGTACGCGGAGTGCGCATCGGATTTGCAGGATGCCAGCAAGCTTCCATGATCCTCCTCACCGTTCTCGGGCCGATGCCTGGCATGGTAGGTGGAAGGTACCTGGAACTTCGTTGGCCAGGGTGCCAAAGGCATTCTCCACTAGCCTGCCTTTGCCCTGGAGGCCTTGTAGTTGAAGTTCCTCTCTTCCAGGAATGGGCATTGAGGTGTAGGGCCTTCATGGGTTAAGGTTGTGAGGGAGAAGGCGTCATCCCTCACGATGAAGTAGGGCACATCTTGCGTGTCGTTGGGCAGGGGTGTCGTGGGCATCTGGAAGCCACGATGGAGGTTTGCGTTTCAGCCCCTCCTTGAGGTGACTGGCGTTGTATACACTGGCATCTGAAGATGAGCCTTGCCCCTGAAAGCCATCATCGATGTACGATGAATTGTAGTCAGCATCGACGCATTGGCGAAGAGCGATGATGACTGAAGAAGCCCTTGTAGTTGAATAAAGCGACCCCGACTTGGCTGGTGCGTTTGAAGGCCACGGTGCTTGCCATGCGATGGCTCCAACGAAGTGTGGGAAGTTCCACTCTGATACCAATGCTCTGCAACTTTCTTTCCATCCTTCTCAGTGGAGGGCACTGGAGGAGCTCCCAGTTATTCTTCGATGCATGGCCTGCACCATTCTCTAGACACACATTTTCTGATTGGTGTTGTGTGGACACCTCCAGCCGTACTGCAAATGTCCTCGTAGGAGTCCCTGAGGCTCAGGTGGTGCAGAGTGAGTGCACCTTGAGCCCAGGTTCCAGGCTGGGCCGGAAGTTGTTGGGTGTTTGGTTTTGCAGTCAAGCCATGGTTGTCAAGCTGCTGCACATTTCATCCACATGGCTGGAGGCATTCATGAGTTCTGGGAATGCCAAACGAGTGTCTTTCGTTCCTGAGCACCACCTCAGGCTTGTTGTACAGTCGTACTCTGCTCTTTGGCGATCCATCTTCTGGAACCCAAGCTTCTTGGCCGCCTCCGCTTTTCTCCCGTAGTAACAGTTACTCCGAGCCTGTAGATGGTTTCGACTGTTGCAGAAGGTTGGTGGGTCTGCCAAAGGACTTTGTTTACGATCCACGGTGAGACAATGACTGTGCTGTGCGAGAGCAAGAGTCAGAATGAAGGCTGCAGAGGTCTGCCAACCGCAGGGCTGCTGGTCTGGACAAGTGAGATTCCAGGTGAGTTGCTCCCCCTTTTTATAAGGCAGTAATAGGTTTTCCCCCTAGGGTCCTTTGCATCCTCTAGGCATCCTCTAGACTATCCTTATATTCGTGAATAGGTCCCCTCTGCAAACGTTTTTTTTCTGTTGTAAATGCTTGTTCTCCATCTGCATCTCTGCTAGGCATTGTTTCTGCATCTGTTCACCGTCCGTTTCGCTTGCCTCCCTGCATTCCCGTTTACCGCTGGAGAACAGATGGGAGGTTTGCGCGGATGCGTAGCGGATGCCCTAGCGGATATAGTGGATTGCCTAACGGATGCAATGAACAGACGCATTGGGACATACATTTTTCTGCTCAAAAGTTTTGAGCAGCTCAAAACTTTCTGAGCAGATGAAACATCAATAAACGGATGCTGGGCGGATAGAGAGGAAGCAAAACGGGGGCAGTGAGTGCAGAACGGATGCATCACGTTAATCAACGGATGACAAGTGTTTTTCTCCATTTTACATCCTCTTTCCATCCGTTAGTGCAGTGTGACAGGGGCTTAAAAAGCAACTAGTTTGGAGATAATATTTGGAAAAGCTGCTACCCACTTCTCATAAAAGTTTTTGTCTCCATTTCCAATTGAAATAGAGACAAAAACTTTTATGAGAAGTGGGTAGTAGTTTTTCCAAATATTATTTCCAAACTAGTTGCTTTTTAGATTCAGTTATTTACTTATTTAAATTTGATTTAAAAGCTTCTACAAAATCTAACCGAAAGAAAAATATGGATGTATTTGCTATTAAAATGAGAACATCATTTTAAAGTTACTTTTTCTGCTTCTTTACTGCCTAAGAATTCATTTTATAGAATCCTCAGGATTCATTTTATAGAATCCTTATTAAAATCTGGTTCCATCTATGCCCAGCTCCTTTTCTGCTTAGAATAGACAGTTACTTGGTTGTAGAGCATCATGACTCAATGTTCTCTTTCCTGTTTTGTAAAGAGAGAAATCATAATAGGTCCCAGGATAACTTAAGGGAAAGGGTAACACTTCTTCTAATCAGTAATTTGAAAGAAACTTCTAGTGTCACTTACGGAACACAAAACAAAACCAAAAAAGTATCACTCTTTATGTCTTAATGTCTGCTTTAATATATTTCATGTGCAATGAGAAATTGAATTGGAAACTAGTAAATATTGCAATATTTATTGTTGCTTTTATAAACCAGTGTCCTTCAGGCCACCTGTCAAACTTCCTTTCTTTCTTCCTTTCCTTGAAACATTCTCCATTGAAATAGTATTTATCACTTATTCACATTAAGTAATTCTTACTAAAATCTGTTCTGTGCTTCAATTTTTCAAGTGAATCATAGCTAGCTTCTTGATATATTATCAGTTCTTCAGATACAGAATATGTAACATTTTAGAGATTGCAAAGGATTTGAAAACAGTGCACTTTGGCAGCCTTCCATTGATGCAGTGTCCCTTGATGATTGTATTCAGGTTGACTGCAGTAAATGAGAACAGTCTTGGCATTCACCTGTATTAAACACCCCATGAGGTCAGAAAATTAGATCCCACTGCTGTAAAGTGTCTAGAATATTAATGGTTTGAACCTCAAAACATGTTTGCTATCTAAGTTAATATATGATCCAAATTTGAAGCAGCAACATAGTAATAAGAATATACAGAGATGTTCATATTGCCCCTACAAAATATCCATATTTCCCTTTAATCAAATTCTTTCCATTGCAATCAGTAAAAGTATTTTATTACTAAAGCACCAGGTAGCAAAACCTGATGGTTGTTACAGAGCTTAGATCATGGGCGTCAAACTCACAGCGTCGCATTGACATCATGTGACATATTGCAATATTTTTTCCCTTTGTGGAGCTGGGGTGGGCATGGCCTGCACATGATGCATCTGGCCCTTGGGTTGCTTGTTTGACATCCCTGGCTTAGATGACATAGTAAGAGGGTGGCGCTAGAATGGATCATAGCAATGTATCCTCTTCCATCTTGTGATAGTGTCACTCTCCATGGTTCACAGAATAGCTGAGGGAGATAAAACAGGAGAAGAGATATCTAGAGCAGAGGTCATCAACCTTTTGGATCTCAGGGATCACCAAACTCATAATTTTAAATCCTGCAGACCTGAGACACTGGGAAAATGACAAAAAAAGCCTGCAGGAAAAATTCCCCACCCCATTTTCCTATTGATCAATCATTCTTTATTTGGGATCAGAGGATACCATCTCTAACTCCATTCTCAGGGGAGGGAGGGAGAGAGACTTTTGGCTTCATGCAAGGAAAGCAGCAGAAGCAGCAGAAGTCTTTCTTTCACTCCTCCAAACTCTGCCAGAAATGAGTCTTTGTGAGATTTGTTGCACCGGTGCAGCCTCTTGGACCAGGATGCCTCACAGGGTTCCAAACACTCATTTCTGGTGGAGTTGGGGGGAGAGAAAGAAAGACTTTTGCTGCTTTCCTTGCATGCAGCCAAAATCAGAAGAACAAAGAAGCAGAAAGAAGCAGACCAGGCAAGGAGAATGGGGCGAATGGGGCAAGTTCCTCCCCTCTGCTCTTTCCCACCTCCCCTCACTACCTTGTGTTGTTCCTGTGGGCCATATGAGTGGCACAGCCTTCTGTTCTCATGTAGCCTGGATTAATTGCTTTGGGGGGTGCTTTGGGGGTGACATTTCTCTGTGGACAACCAAAAATTTTTCATGGACCACCAGTGGTCCCTGACCCACTGATTGGCAACCAATGACCTAGAGTGCCTCTGACACTCAACAGGGAATGAACACAATCTAAGTGTTAGAGCTACTACCTTGTGGCAATAAGATTGGTGAAACAACACACTTCTCTATTCTTATCACCTCTGTAGATAGAGATCTCCTGGCCCTGTTTTAGATGACATGTGTTTTCTTGGGTAGAGAGCCTTGGAGGTTCCTTTGAAGAGTCGTGCAAAAGAGTTTGCTCAGCATCTGTCAAACAAAGTCACTCAAATTCATTATCAGCTGGCTTTGTTGTAGGTCTAGGAGATATCCCAAAATGAAGTCCTGCCTTGATATCTGGAAACAGTTTGAACCAGTTGGGTCTGAGGAAATGGAAATGGTCCTCATTACTCAGAGCTCCATTTGCTCCTTAGATCCATACCTCTCCTGGTTAACTAAAGCTGCCTGGGGAATGTCATGTGAGTCAGTTCTAGTGGTGATGAATTTTTCTTTTCTTCCTTTATCCCTTAAAGAAATCATTTTTCACTCCCTGCTGAAGCTTCATCATCTCTCTGAGTGAGGTTGGCCTCATCCCTGTTCATTTTCCATAAGCCTCTCAAATTTTGTTTGTTTCATCAGGCTTGGGACTCTTAAAGAGATGGTGAGTTAATGAGAACACTCCATTGTTTATAAGATCTGATGCTCCCTCCTTGCCTTTTAAATCATATAGTATTACTTTTGATTATTGATTATTTTTATATTCTTATTTTATAATTTTTTTCCTAAGTCAGCCAGAGTCAGTCTATGAGATGGGCAGCTGTATAAATGCATGCATGCATATATACAGTACATAAGTATAAAATATTTAAAAGAATACCCTCATTTCTATTGCAGATTTTTTTTGAAAAAATCACCAAATCTTCTATCATTGATAAAAGATACGAAGTTGGATATTCCTATCAATATCATCCCATGCCCTAAATCTCGGTGAAACTATATATTCTTCTATATCACGTGGTATATCACATTACAAATGTTGAACAGTAACACTATATTTATTTCTTGTAAAGAAGACCTTTCAGTTGTTGAGGGGTAGGGGGGAAATTTTGTAGTATGAAGCAGTACAGTCTAGATAAATTTATCACTTATGGGAGAACATGATCCAAGCAATCTTTCTAACAGTTGAAAGATGAAGTTTCTCAATATCTGATATATACTTGCCTAACTTTTATTTCCTGAGGAAAAAAAATAAACAATCCCACTTCTCTGCATCAGAAAGAACATAATCATTCTTTCAGGAGCCTCTGACAGAGATTCCCCTCCTTTCTATTTTCCATAGGCAGTTTATAGATGGGACAGAAGTCCAGGTGTTGGACTAGGAGCTGAGAGGAAGTCTCTACTCCACTCTCAGCATTAAGAGAATTAAGCCACTTGTTCTCTCTCAACCCATGGCTTCATGAAATGAAAAGTATCAGATAACACATAATCAGAGTTGGAAGGGACCTTGTAGGTCATCAAGTCCAACCAGGAGACCCTACACCTTTTCTGACAGATGGGAGTCCAATCTATTTCTGATTATCCTGATGTTAAATATCTAGGCATGATGAGCAACATACAAGTCAAATAAATAAATAAATAAGTTTTCGCCGGTACTTACATGTGTGCTGTTCAGCTTTGCTCAGGTATTTTCCTACATCCTTGTAGCTGTGCTTTTAAAGTTGTAGCAACGTTTTGGCAGAATCTCATCTGCCATGATCAGGCTTCTGTATTGTCTTAGTCTTTGAGTCAGAATCTTACAGTTGTTTCAGTTTTAAATTTGGGGCTAGCCTATTGCTGTGCCAGAATGGATTTTTCTTCATCCTGATTGGTTGGGAGTCTTGGTCTGTGTTTATTGGTCTTGGAGTTTGTTTGATTGGTGTTTCTG
>BHFT01070902.1:0-17216 GCA_004320025.1 Laticauda laticaudata | reverse complement strand
TATAAAATGATGGAAAAATAGTTTAGTCAAATGAATGTTTAATAATTGATATTACATAAGCACAAGCTAGATTGATTAGGTGAGAATTTATATAACTTGTGAATAATGGTAAAAAAAGGATAGCACAAAAGATTGTAACCAACTGACACACTGTATGCATATAATTGAAAGAGGGTTTTATGTTTTTATGTTTTGTTTGTATGTTTGTTGTAAAAAATGAAAACTTTGTTTAAAAAAAATAGTAAACTGGTAGCAGAGCAGAATGGGAAGATAGAGTAGTTAGTATTTTATTAAACCTATTAGCTTTCTTGGGGGAAAAAAAGTAGATGTTGCATCTTCACTCCTTGGGGAATATCCCCAATTGTATTAAGATCCATTACCTGCTTATATGGACTCATTATCTATTATTTGCTATTTGCCTTCTCTTACTGAAAGTTTTGCTTTGGTTATTGCCAAAGGGCAGGGCATTGCAAATGACATAGCTCCATAAACAAACAGCCTCTTCCTTCAACTATCAGATGGTGATAACCCTTGATGCGTATAGTTGTTTGTCATATGCACGCATTACAGCACTTGAGAAAAATCAATATTTCTTCTTCACAAAGTATTAGCATCTGACAGACACAGTTGGTTGCAATCTCTATCCAGGTTCTTTGGATATTGTAAAAATAACTCCAGCTATAAAATGAACAGCTCTTTAGCTATGAAACAGAAGTAGGGTACAGGTTTCTGTTGGTCAAGAAGATGGTCTACTTGAGTTATAGAAATATTTTCTCTCTGTTCATGAAATCTTCTGTCTGGTCTTGTTGATGCAAAGTTTTGCGAAGATGAAGTCCAACACGTTTCCTTTGCAACCAAAGGAAAGGACTTGCTGTCAGGTATTCTGGGCTATCTTTCCCCGTGCTTGCTTCATTTGTTCATTAGTGATCTATGCCCTTCTGGGAGCTGTCATATTTTCTCATGTTGAAGGCTGCAGAGACAGCCATGAAGGTGAAGCATACAGGAGCTTCATGCTGAAACTTTGGAATCTGTCAAAAGATTTGTCAGGTAAGAGTTTGTAATGCTAGCAGAGGATACAACCAAGTTAATTGCACCAAATATATCGTCCTTCTCTTCTTGTTTTGAATATATAAATATATGTAGGGATCTGAGTTTCTGTAGCATTATATTTTTCTTGCTTAAGTTGAAAGGATTTCTTAGTTGTGCAAGCAAATTTACTCGCTGATTCTCTCCCCTGCCTCCCCAAAATCATACGTGTGCTTTTCATGACTTGTGGAACATTGTTAGGAATAGATTCGGGAATGTGAAAAATATCTATAAAACAAAGCATGACTTAAAAATTTACTCTACCATAGATTGTGCTTAGCATTTACAAAAAGTAGATCATAAATGTTTTCATCCTAAAGTATTCCTTAAACCTCTACTGGTCCCTGGGAATAATGGAACCATTTCAGCATGCACATTTGTGAGGAGATTGAAGCTAACATAAGTGTAATCATTGTTGAAAATAGCACTCTAAGAAAAATGAACATGCCAAGAATGTTTTCAAGATTGATCTACTTTTTAAATGTTCAGTAACAATATTTTTGTATGCTTTTTGTTCGTGTTAAATGAATCTGTTTTCCTCCTTAACATTCCTTCAACATTTTCTCAATGTCACCAGTTATTACGCTGCGAAAGAAGTTAATCTGTAAAGCAGATTAAAGTTTTCTTGTTAATACCAAGGCTAATTCTGGAGCATATGTGACCAAATGAACTGTGCATTTCTCTTTTAACATTGAGTATGGAGAGTAGCTACATTCAAGAACTAAAGAGGAAAGCTGCAAAATAGAGGAAGTTGTTTCCTTTCAATGGAAGACATGTGTGTTTAAATAAGCTGCCTCCCATGTTTCATTGCCACATGTCATAGTTCTATGGACATAACATAGCAGTAGTTTGTAGTCTTTAACTTTCCATTTACTAATGACAGTATCTTGCTTACTTATTAACAGATAATGAGACCAAGAATGAAATATTTACAAACAGGACACGTGATCTGATCAATGAAAATTGACTTTTCATGGTTTACTGATCCCTCACAGAAATGGTCCTTTCTTGGCTCTCTCTTTTTCTGCTGCACTGTCTTCACCACAGTAGGTCAGTATGATTTGTATACAGTATTTTGCAATAAATGAACTTGGTTTAACTAAAGGTAGAGCAGAAAAGGCCTCAATGAAATTCAGAGCCCTTTAAAGTCAGCACATATGACCTAGGCCTCAAATTATTTAAATAATGCCACTAATTTCTAGTTGTACCTTCACCATGGTCTTTAACTTCACAGTTACATGGTAGTAATTCAGCTAAACAGCTGAATTAGCTAAATAGTGGGATTTACTTTTGACTGTACTGTAATTACTGCAGGAACAAAGACCTTGTAGAAAATGTTATCAGTGGACATGAAGCTTCACCAATTAAATATCCTATTCAAAGATGGATGAAAGTTATCAGGAGTTTTACTGATGGTGCCAGAATCCCAAATCATGTGAAAATATTTTACCCAAATGTGAATAAAAGGAGAAGCACACATGTGCGAGACCCATGGGCAAGCCTATTGCCAATGTCTTCAGCTTCTCTAGGCAGAATTGGGTTGAGAGTGAACATCCACTTGCATTTCCTTGAAGAGGTAAGGAATTGCATTTATGATTGGGAGCCTCAATAAACAAGGTTAGGTTTCCCCAAGTAAACAGAGATGTAATCTGAAGACCTAACTTTTCAATACAGGTCAGTCAAGGAGATAATCTCTCTCAGTCATATTGGTTGGCATAAATGGATTTTCCTGTTTTGCATTGCATATTTATATCCTCCCTACAAATGCTGCATGTCTTGAGGATTCTGACAGCAGTCATAATAATTAACTGTTGGGTTACAACAGTTAGTAATAATTAACACAGATGACTGTTTTCTGGTACAATAGATAAAAATATACTGTAGATTTGTTCCAGTTCTACCATCCCGCTGCCTTGCTTCCTTGTGATCCAGAACTCATTAATTCCCTCCCCCACCCCATTTTGATTAGGTTTATCCATACAGGTAGTCCTCAACTTGCAACCATTTGTTTAGTGACTGAAGTTACAATGGCACTGGAAAAAGTGACATATGACCATTTTTCACACTTATGATTGTTGCAACATCTCTGTGGCCATGTGATCAAAATTCAGACACTTAGCAACTGACATGAATTTATGATGGTTTCAGTGTCCCAGTATTATGTGAACACCTTTTGTGACCATCTGACAAGCAAAGTCAATGAGGAAGGCAGATTCACTAAATAACTGTGTTACTAACTTAACAAATGCAGCAATTCACTGAACAACTGTGGCCAGAAAGATCATAAAGTGCGACAAAATACATTTAACTACTATCTTGCTTAGCAATAGAAATTTTGGATTCAATTGAAGGCATAGGTTGAGGACTACCCATATTTTATTTTATGTACTTACTTGTACACAAACAACTCATTAAATAAAATTAGGACAGACTAATATGGATATAAAATGAGTTTCCTTACCAAAAATTATAGTATATATGTTGTGACTTAGTTCCAACATCATTCTGAAGTTTGATAATTTTATTTATTATCCTGCCAAATGACTTGTTCATAATACGCTTTTCCTCGTGAAAACAGATTGTTCTATCTTTTTATGACACCTCATGGAGGCTGGAAGCAACAATCTTTTAGACGGAGTGGATTCAATTGGTTGCTTAACTCATCAATAGTGACTTCTATGCATACATAGAAGGCACTTTAACCAAATGAAGATCTGCAGCTGCTCTGCATTATGGGTTGGAACTGAAATGATAATTACTTTGAAGGAATACTTCCCTCAAAGTGCCTCTTCAAAGATGTGAACAACCTTAATACTATCATATTTGCTAAAAGGCAATTCGTTAAAGTTATCATTTATACCAGGGGTTGCCAAACTTTTGGACCTTCGGGACCATCAAACTCATAATTTTTAATCCCATGGACCAGAAATCTTGGGAAACCCCCCAAAAAGTCTGAAGGAAAATTCCCCACCCCATTTTCCTGTTGATCAATCATTCTTTATTTGGGATCATAGGTTACTGTGTCCAGCTCCATTCTCAGGGGGAGACAGAGAGAGAGACTTTTGGCTTCATGCAAGGAAAGCAGCAGAAACAGCAGAATTTTTTATTTCTCTTCCCCAAACTTTGCCAGAAATTAGTCTTTTTGAGACTTGTTGTGCCGGCGCAGCATCTTGCAGCAGGATGCCTTGCAGGGTCCCAAAGACTCATTTCTGGCAAAGTTTGGGGAAGAGAAAGAAAGACTTTTGCTGCTTTCCTTGTAAGCAACCAAAAGCAAAAGAAGAAAGAAGCTGAAAGCCCAGTGGCCAGGTGAGGCATATGGGGTGATTAGGGCAAGTTCCCCCCCTCTGCCCTTCCCCCCTCCTCTCCCTATCTCGTGTTGTTCACAATGCAAGCAACCCAAGCCTTGTGTTCCCACAGGCAAGGATGGGATTCTACCAGTTCGCACCTATTCGGTAGAACCGGTTGTTAACATTCTGAGCAGTTTGGAGAACCGGTTGTTAGAAGAAATTACTGGCCTAATCCTGTAAGAAGGAGGAAGGAAACATTCTCACGCGATGAGTTAGCTCTTATACACACACGTGGCCGTGTGTCCTACCCTCAAATCCTGTAAGGAAGCCGCCCAGTTGAAGGAAGATTTGCTGTTGCTTCAGAGCAAACCTGGCTGAGCCTCAATCTAGAAGCGGAAGGCTAGAGAAGGAACACTTCTGCGTGTTGCTTAGAAAACACATGCTCTATGCTTACAAACCCTTACATTTCTTGGGAAGGACTAGACACTTCTGCCCTGTCTCAGGCCACTATACTCTTGACAATCTATTCTTGCTCCTCCCTCCCCAATTCGCTGGGTACCTGCTTGCTCCTGGCTGGCAGTGATCATTCTAAAAGCTCCGTGCACCCAACCATCACGGCACTGAACATAAACAGTAACTTCATACACTTTTTCTCACTTACGCACTGCTTTGCAGAAATCCGCCCACAAAAGTCATGAGAGAGCCACATGGCTGTTGAGACTCGATCGACGTTTGCCCATCCGATATTGGAGTCGCGGATGCCTGATCACCGCAAATACAATGGTATCCCACACCAAGCACTACTGACCACCAATCTAAGACATCTCACGCTCCCACTCTAGACACCCAGCGTTGCTTAAAAACATCTCTGGAATCCTATGCCCTATTGTTGAAGGTGCGTAGCGAGCAGCCTCTTACCTTATGCCCTTCTCACGTCGCAACGCTTCGGAAATAATTGCCTCTGTTGGGAGCACCGGAGTGACATTTCTCTGTGGACCACCAAAATTTTCTTGTGGACCACCAGTGGTCCCCAGCCCACTGGTTGATGACCACTGATTTATACTATCCCAAAAAGAAAGTTCATCACACAAATTGAGAATCAAAATTGTAAATATTATTTTCAAATTCCTCATTAAACTTGGAATCATCTACTATAATTAAACAAAGATATGATATATCTTCTCATAATTGGTACCCATATTGCTACTCAGTTTGTCATCCAAGTGTTTAATAATTATTGGGCAATGCCAAGGCTTCTGCTCTGCCTTCTTTATTTTTAATTGCAATAATAAAATAAAAACAATAATTTATGGTAGTTTCTGGTGCATGTTAATGCGATCTAAGTCTATTAATGTGAAACTTTGCAAATAAGTCATGTGAGATTTAATAGGATTACTCCTGTTGTTGTACTATCCTTCAATTAGAAGGCACAGCCAATGAGATGTTGCCAAATTACAACTATATATCATAACTTCACTCAGCCAGGCTTATTGAAGTTACTAGGGATACTAAAAACTGCAGCTCAACAACATATAAAAGTAAAGGTTTCCCCTGTCTAGTTGCATCCAACTCTAGGATATGACTGGACATCTCTTTTTCTTAGCCAAGAGAAACAGTGTTGTCTGAAAACCCTTCCATGATCATTTGGCCAGCATGACTATATGCCAAAGGCACATACCTTCCCACTGAAGTGGTACCTGTTTATCTACTTGCATTTCCATGCTTTTGAACTATTAAGCCACAGGAGCTGGGGCAGGTAATGGGAGCTCAATCCATTGCACAGTGCTATGGTCTTGAACTCCAGCTGTTGGCTTTACAGCTAACAAGCCCAGCATCTTAACCACTGAGCCATTGCACCTCTCCAACAACATAAAGAAACAAGCAATTCTAGCCTGCTTGAGACAGGCCTAAGCTCCCCATTTGAGACAGGCCTACACTTTCCATTTGTAGACCTTGAATAATTTTTTTTAGAGCCAATTTTCATTTCCAGATGGTGGTGCTGGGTTTAAGAGAAAAATAGATCCCCTAAGACTTAGATATGCTTATATTACCAACTACATTCCTGAAAACTCAAAGAAATTGAGTTGATTTTCCAGTTGCGAGGGCAAACAGGAAAAATGGGTGCCTTGTTCTTAAAATGTCAAAAACAAAATGCAAAGAACAGGATGAAGATTTCAGTTTCATTCAGTCTGCTAATGTTATAATATTCTTAGCATATGCTCTGTGGATAATGAAGGAACTAGATATAATTTTTTAGTGTAATTCTACCTGTGTCAAAGATTAAGATCATAGAAATAAATTATTTATAAGCAAAAATGTTACTTCCCAATGAAAGCAAAGATGTTACTCTTCACCAAGCAACATTGCCAGCGTTCAAGGAAATATCAGAAGCAGTTCCATCAAGTAAATAAAGATGTTTAAATATCTAGGTAACTATTTCTGACCATCTACTTCTTGGATACAGTAAACTCAAGAGATTACAAGCTAAATTCACAAAGTTATCAGTGCAGTCATTACATCTGTTAGTTCCAGTAATCATTACACATGTCAGTTCCAACATATAACATTCTGCATCCATTTTAAAGTTTTGTACTAAGGTGTTCAGCATTTTTCTAGTGAAACCACTCTATCATGGTAACCTGGTCTACCCAATTATGGGACAGAGCAAACTGCTTCCGCTTTCGCCTTTCAGCCCCAATCCAGGAGCCTTCACAGGCAGTTACTTTTGCAACAAATTATTTTTTTGTGTTGAATTTACATTTTACCGACAAAAAAATAAAGGGAGACTAGTATAGATCTGTTTCAAGCTATTTAACTCTAATCAGCTAGCATAGCCTTCTGGGATTCGAACCAGGGCTACTTGAATATATTAAAAAGGTGAAGGTTCCCCTTGCACATACGTGCTAGTCATTTCTGGCTCTAGGGGGCGGTGCTCATCCGTTACAAAGCCGAAGAGCCAGAGCTGTCTGAAGATGTCTCCATGGTCATGCGGCTGGCATGATTAAATGCCAAAAGCACATGGAACGCTGTTACCTTCCCACCAAAGTGATCCCTATTTTTCTACTTGCATTTTTACATACTTTCAAACTGCTAAGTTGGCAGAAACTGGAACTAGTAACGGAAGCTCACTCCATTGCACAGTGCTAGGGATTTGAACCCCTGAACTGCTGACCTTTCTGATTGACAAGCTCAGCATTTTAGCCACTGAGCCACCAGGTATTAACCTCTAAGCCACAGGCTCTCCTCGCTTTGTCAGCTATGCCAGACTGGTCTCACGAGAAAAACACTTAATTTCTCCCATGGTATAGCCAATAAAGCAAGGAGAGCTTGTGGCTTAGAGGTTAATGCATCTATCTTATATATGCAAGCAGCCTGGCTTCAAAACCCAGAAGGGTATGGCTAGTTGATTAAAGCTAAATAGCTTGAAATGGCTCTATACTAATCTCCCTTTATTTCTTTGTTGGTTAAACTCAACATAAGGTGTTAAGCCTAGTGTTGTTTGCTGCCAAATTGTATGCCTATTCTGTTCATTTTAAACCATTCAGTCAGAATTCATCAGGAGCTAATTGCAAGTACTGTTCAACTCCAAAATCTGCTTCTTTGGCTAGAACTTGGATAGCCTTTCAGAGAAGTTTGAAGGAGAATTATTTAGGGCACATTGCTGACTCAGCTTTCTTTGGCTGATATGCTTCATTCCATTGGAGGAAAAGAACAGCTAATGATCTGTTTTCCTGTGGCTTTTTAGCTTCATCCCTAATGTTCTTTGGAATAGACAAGCCATGCAAGTAAACAAATAGAAAATTCTTGTTCTAGATATACAGAATTGAAGAACTGAAAGCATATTTCCAAAGCATCTCTACAGAATTACTTTTGCCTCATATTATGTTAGTAATATTTATCTTTAAAATGTATAGAGAAGAGATATAATAACAATACAGTCTAAAATTGAATCAATAGGCCAATTTTAATTTCATTTCTCCATCTATGCACTGCTCATAACTTGACTTTTTACATGCTGATGTAAAACTTAAAGTTATTTTGCTTTTTATTTGTTGGGTTTTCCATTAAAATTTCCAAAAATGAGCAGTAAAATTTTGTTCAATTGCTAGTGTTTTGCATTTGATTTGGCTTTGTGTTTGATTATTAAGATAGTGAAGAGCACCTTAGATGTTAGATAGATATGGAAAGATAGATATTTAGATAGATAGAACGTAGATCTTCTATTTTCCCTATATATTTTCTCTACATACATATTTCATCTTGAATATATTCTATTTTATTATATTTTCATGAAGAACTGTTAAAATATTATCACTAACATTCTGTAAACAATTTTTTCTTCTGCATTTATATAGAGATCATTTTTTAGGTTTTAGCTGTAAATAAAGTTAAGTTGATTTAAGAATCAAATTTACAAACTCTGCTTATTACATATAAAGTAATAGGGATTTCTCCAATAGTTTGTGGCTGACAGTGTCATATTGATATTCAGGTTTTTTTTAAAAAAAGAGATTTGCATGCAATATGAACAGCCCTTTTCCTATTTGTTTTTCATTGTGAATTCAATATGTCACTGAATTTTAATACTTTTGTTGTTTACATGTTTCAATGATCTCTGGCTTGAAGTTATGTCAATATTTTATAATTATTGTTTACAGCAATACAGAAAAAAATCATTAAATGTTGATACATAATCACATAGAAATCCATGCAGTAAAGCATTTGGAGTTAATGGTAAATTACATCTCTTCTTTGCATTGATTTTTCTTACAATTCTCTTCCAAAATATATGAACAACAGGATGCGGTTCTTGCACTTAAAATAATCTTTAGTCTGCAACATCCAACTGTTAAAATTGTCATTATTATGTATTTATTCAACTTTAGAAGCCAAACAAAAACAACATGAAATTTTAACAGTTATTACTCAGGGTATATATATGGGGAAGGGAAATGAAAATAAAACAATACACGAAAGAATGCTAACAATACTAACAATAACAGTCCTAACTATGTCCATTAAAATGTCTCTTTGGATGGAATGGAGCAGATCAAATGGTCTCAGTCCTGAGTAATAATTGTTAAATATATAAATATTGTATATAAATATATACATATATATAATAATTACAAATAAAATACATACACACAGGTAATAACCAAACTACTTTTTCAATAAAACTGTCTTTAGCTATAGAAATGTTTTTTATATTGATGTTGCTTTCCTAAATTATGAGGCTGTTTGGTGAATCTGTTTCATCACATCCACTAAATCTGTGCAGAATATTAAATATTAAGTGCATTTGGAACAAGGGAAGAAGCTGCCTTTTATCTGGGCAAACAAATTGGCTGTGTAGTTCAGTTGCATATTTAATCTGGCAACAGTTCTTTAGGATTTCATTTAATAGTAGAAGTCTGTTTGAGAATCATCACATATTTCAAGACTTTTCTTTAATACAAAATAAACCTAATTAGTTAAAGTATGACTTTCACCCTTATATCACTCTTTTAGGTTTCCCTATGCATTGCTGCTTATTTCTCTCTTGACTTAAGTGATTAAAAGTAATGGAGAAAGACTTACACTGATGCAGAATGCAGTGGGAAGAAGTCTATGTTCAAATCAAAATTCTGCCTCTGGATCTCAGAGATGCTTGAAAAAAAATTGACCTTGCACTTCAGTCCAGACCACAATGAAGATACTGAATCAGACCTCTGGCCCATCTAGTCCAGCAGTCTGTTCTCAGAGTGTCCAAAACTGTACAAGGAAGCCCACTGCTCTCTCAGCCGATGGCCTTCATAGGAAGCCACACTGCCATTAAAGGTAATTGTTATTGATCGATGAACCTGAAACTGTTCATGGATCATCAACCCATCAACATGTTTGGGGACTTGTAGTTCAGGATTAGTCTAGCAGTCAAAGGAATCCAATGATCATAATAGGATGCAGAGTCACTGTATATGTTCTGAGTTAACTTTGAAAGTGGAAAGAAAAACAATATTCTTTCTCACAATAGCTAACACCCTTAGATACAATTTGTTAGCATTTGAGTAGATGTTTTGTTAAATTTTTAGGAGAACACCAGCTGGGTTAAGTGCTTCTGATGATTATGATTAAAGGACAAAAAAAAGATAGACACTTAAAGCAATTTCGCTGTTCCCTGTAGCCTGAAAATCAGCCATGCTCAGCACTGCTTACAGGTGTGAGCTTAACAGGACATATACATCACCTTGGCTACAAAATTGGGAAAGTAAAAGGTATGTATGTGCCATTATAAACGTTCCCATATTGAGTGCTAAATTTCATCACAATTGCCTGGATTTTGCATTCTATGTAACACAGCCCTAAACAGGATTGTCCATGATTTGGGTGGCAGTTATGATGAAGACAACTATTTTGACAGAGTTGGGGAAACTTGCTCTATCCAGCTTCCTAGCAATTTGGGATAAGGAAACACATTCTATGCAAGGTTGAACTACAAAGTTAAGCCCCATAGGCTAATCACAATCTGTTTCTTAATATTTTTTCAGAGAACACATTACTGTGCTTCGGAATGTTTGAAGATCATGCAGCAAACATGTAACTAAACAGATGAAGACACAGAGAAATGCCATGTTGAAATATGGAATGTCATGGTGAATAAATGGTTCTTTTAGCAGGCCTCTAAATATTAATCATTTTGGCACATACTTTTTCTCTTGAGAAGAGTTTTTTGTGGATAAGACTACTTCTCGACTGATATTAAATAAATCCCCAGGAAGGGGTATAATAGGAGGACTGATGATCGAATGATTGGGCAGATTAATATGAAGGGAGATAAAACTCCATGTAAACTGCAGAAATATTCCAATATTCTAAAACAGGTGTGTCAAACTCAAGGCCTGTGGGCTGCATTCAGCCAGCAGGGTGCTTAGATCTGACCTGCAGGGCTACCCTGAAAACAGTGAAGGACCATGTATAGCCCTCCCGAGCTCCATTTTCATTGGCAGAGGGTTGTAGGAGGCTGTTCTAGCCAAAAATGGAGATTTGGAGCCTGTTTTCCTGGCAGAGCACTTGGGTGACCACAGGCACCCCTTGCACAAGTGACATCAAGATGGCCATGCCACCGCCCCACAGCCATGTCCCTCCGCACCCCTGAGGTCAAACACCTAATGCAGCCATCAATGAAATTGAGTTTGGCACACTGTTCTAAAACAAAAACAAGGCAATTTTTCATTGTAACAGAGCTCTTCAGTAACTAAAACTACATTCCATATTGCAAATGTGTATATTTAACAATATTTCTAAAAATTATCCAGTGAAAATACTTAGGGTTATAGGAACCAGCTGGAGGGCTTTGCGGGACGTAACAGTTCATGACATCTCAATGTTTTCCAATAAAAATTCTGATCTGCACAGTTCTTTTTGAAAGAAAAAAAAGGTATCAAAGGAAACAGGAGGATTTTCTTATTTGCCTTCATTTTTTAAATACAGGCAACAGGTTTATTAAAACAGATATGCATATTTTATTTATTTAAAACAAAGATGAATTTTTAGAAAAGATATCAATAAATGGACAAAGAAAATTAGTGAAGTTATACAATTCCTGCTCCAATATAACATTAATAAAAAAAACCTGAACCTCTCGCCAAAGCAACTATTATATGCATATTCATTAGTTTTTTTTCAAATTGAAATGCCATAGAAAAACAAATAACATTTAAACAATTTTCTCTGGTTTTCTTTGGTTTCAGGTTATGATCATATTTATCCTGTGATGAGACTTGGGAAATGCTTGTGCATGGTGTATGCATTGTTTGGTGTCCCTCTTATGTTCCTGGTCCTCACCGACATGGGTGACATCCTAGCAACTATATTATCCACCTCTTATAATCGAGCCCGGAAACTACAATCAAAAGTATTAGCCAGGCTTTCTTTTAGATCTTGCTGTAAAAAAAGCACTGATTCAAAAGGAGGCTTGGCTTCACTTGGGCCAGCCAAAATTGTCCTTCTTGAGCCTTTAAATATTAAGGATGCTTTGAAAAATAATTATTCCTTTAAAAAAAAGTCTGGAAAAAATCAAAATGTTGAAATTTTTGAAAGGCTTATTATCAGGAAAAATGCTCTTCTTGCACCTCCAAAACTGACCAGATTTGAATGATGGAATTCATGTCCTGAATTGGACAAAGGGGAAATGGTGAATCACGTGATCAGCAGCATTAATAATATAGGGAAAGAAGTAGAACAGCTGGATGTACCCTTTTCACTGATGACTTTTATTGTTTTTGCATACATATCCTGTACTTCCACTGTTCTTCCACACTGGGAAAAAGCTTTAAATTTTGAGGAAGCTTTCTATTTTTGCTTTATCACCTTAACCACCATTGGCTTTGGTGATATCAAACTGCAACATCCCAACTTTTTCTTATTTTTCTTGGTTTATATTATAGTGAGGATGGAAATTGTCATAACTGCTTTCAAGCTAGGACAAGACAGGATTCTTTGTCTGTACAAGAATCTGCTTTTTTGCATTGGTCAAAAAAAGGTCTCAGACAAAAATACATGAAGATCATCCATCTAGCCTGAAGAAGGCAAGCAATATCACTTCTTGAATGAGAGCCATAGACAATGAATTCTATAAAGGGAATGGATGCTTCCCTTTTTCCAATAGAGAACCAGCAAGGGATGAGACAGATATCCTCACCATTACTGGGAATCTGCTGTAAACTAGGGGTGTCAAAATCATGTCATCATGGCAACTTCACATGATGTATCATGATTTTTCTCCCCTTTGCTACACTGGGCAGAGGCATGTCTGGTACATGATGAATCTGGCCCACGGGCTGCAAGTTTAACAGCCCTGCTGTAAACTATGTGAATTACTACATAGAGCAGCTCAATGTACTTAGTTTGAAAATTATTTTCTCCTTTTAGGATATGAAAGTGATAGAATAACAATATGAACCTGGGTACATTTACCTAACAGTAAGACCCATTGAATTCAACAAAGTTTGCTGGAAAGTCAGTCCTATTGAGTTTAATATATTTGTTCTGAATAGGCATGCATGGGATTGCCACTAAAATTGGGAAATTAATGTTGAGAAAATCAGAACAGAGCACCTGTTTCTATTATTAAGAGTGCATCTGCAAGCATCTATTAGAAAGGTCTCCTTCACAACTTAAGAAGCTTCTTTCTATCAAAGATTGTAATCATCCATCAGCAATTATTTTAAGAAAATAACATGAGGCAGAATTCTCAATTATAATTTTAAAGAGATACAATTGATCATGCATTGCATGAATCTACAAATACTTTTAAAACATCTGTTATGTCAATACTTTGGCCATTTGCTATCCCTTCATCCATTCATAGAATCTCTTATGACAAGGTTGGAATTGAGATAAAAATCCTTTTCAGGCAATCATTTATGAACATACAAGAAGAGTCTATGCCCTTTCCTGGTATAGCTCTACTTATCTGACCACACCCCACTCCACAGCAATGCTCCCAGGTCAATTTTCCAGGAGTCTTTGAACAATGAACAAGCTGGTTATCTTTTTTTTTCAAGAAGATAGTAAGTCCATGTACTGATCAACCATGGACTATCAGAACTTAGAAAGTCCACTGCAAAGTGGATTAACAATAAAAAGGGAGGTTTTGTTCTAGTAGAGGTCTTAGTCAACAGAAGTCTTAAGAAGTTTAGTAAAGTTAAGTGCTTGCTGCTGAGTCAAACTTTAGAACCCATAGGCCTTTCTGAAGAGATTCCAGCAACTAAACTGGAATTTCTTCAGAAAGTAAGTAAAGAAACTAGGGAAGGATACTCTTTTGGATCATGACCACAACTATGAGATAAAAGTCTGTAGAGATTCTCAGTCATCCAGGTCATGGTAGTCCCAAAGCTGCTTTTTCAAGAGGCAACTGGACTTTCTTGTTTTTTTTTTCTTTTGAAGATGTTTTGCTTCTATTCCAAGAAGCTTCTTCAACTCTGAGAGGATGATAGGAAATTGAAAGATTTATATTCTTTGCAGACAGCTGGTAATTTGCATCCTCATTAGAGGGTCATTAAAGCACTTGAAGGTTTATCTGTGTCCTCAGGGTCACTTGAGTAGTGCTCCTGGTTCCTGTAGTCAGCAATTTTTTTCTCTGGAAATGAGACAAAAGGATTTCTCTTTGGACTCCATCTGAATTGGGGTGATCTGGATTTCATAACTGTAGTCAGCAGCAAGCACAACAAAGCTAAAGGATCACTTTACTAGACATCCTAAGCCTCCAGTTGACTGTGGGTACAGCTTTTCAAGACTTTCCTAGCACCTGAATCTAAAAATATTACATTATATATAACTTTAATAGGCATTTTACTACTTGGAGATGGGAAACTAGCTTTGAGGCTTGAGTGATGATTGGAGGATTCATCCTGGGTTTATTAGGATTTATTTATTTTTCTTTAAACAATATTTACGAAACACCAACTATGAGTACACTGAGAGCATTTGCACCAGGACAAATTCCTTGTGTGTCCAATCACACTTGGCCAATAAAGAATTCCATATATCTATAGTGCCATCTTTATTTCCAAGGATGGACTCCAGAGCTTGCCAGTGGCATTTTAGAAAAGTGCTTTCTGAGACAATAAGAAATATTTGAGCATTTTGTTCTGGCCCATGTACAATCATCTGGGGGGGGAGGGGTGTATGAAGGTTAATTGGGAAGTAACCATAATAGAGAGCAGCTTGCAAGATGGTGGAGGATGAAGATATATGATTTGTGGATTTAAAGTATATTATGTTGTAAACTAAAGGGCATGAACAATAAAGTCACCTTGCCCTCTTCAGGCTAAAATTAATTGTTGACTTGGAAGCACTGCTGGTATTACAGGAGCATTATTAAAGGAGGGCATCTTCTTGTAACTCCTTGCCCTCTTCTACATAACCAAATGCGAAAAGAAAATTTAAATCAATAAAAAAAATCCTAGTCACAAGGGATACAGAAAATACAGCAGTAATAAAATGCATAACTTGCAAAGAATGTCAGTGTTGTAATTCTCACCGAATTTCCTTTTCTCCCTTATCTGGCAAGCAAATACAAACGCTATGTAAAATGAAGTTGTTTCCAGTTTTCAGAGTTGATCACCGCAGAAGCAGATCAACTCCCTTGCAGTGTACTACAGAGGCCTCCAAACTTGGCAACTTTAAGACTTGTGGACTTTAACTCCCAGAATTCTCCAGCCAGCTGAATTTGGTACACATATATGAAGTTGTGTTTTGCTAGAGGGAAACTTTTAAAGAGAAAGGAATATCAGATATGTTCGCCACCTTGGATTTTTTAAAATAAAAAAATAACAAAGGCAGGATATAAATAAATAAATAAATAATCTTGATCAGCAAGAGAAACAGGAAATGGGAGGATACAGAGAGGGTGAGTCTACAGTATTCATGTACAACCTTCAATTGTTTGAGTTAAAAATAATTATGGGTGAATATGTATAAGGATGAAGGCATGGGCAATAAAGGATTTTGTTTGAAAACAATAAAAATGAAAGAAATGTTGCTATTTCTGCATGTTGCACGTGGGCATGGTGTAGTTCCCTTAGTCATGGTTAATTGCTAGAAACCAATTGATAATGGCTTGTATATTAGTCTAGATTGTAAATAATACCAATAAAAATTATGTGTAACACATCATTTGTGGTATTGAATCTTTAGTCTCATGCAGTGTTTTTTTATTCTTATTTCTTTACAACTGGGGCTACAGAAATTCAAAGGCCCACTAGACAGCAGCACAAAATGAGAATTGTGATCCACCAGGCAAGGCAGTATTTGTTTCTAGATTTCACAGTGTGGATAATGGGATGACACATTTCCTGGAGATGCTCTTAGAACATAAAAGGATGGGTAGGAAGGAAGGGGGGAGGGAGGGAGAGAATGACTTCAGTAACTTGTGTCCAGGGGTGGGATTCAAAATTTTTAATAACCGGTTCTGTGGCTGTGGCTTAGTTGCTGGGCGTGGCTTGGTGGTAATGTGACTGGGTGGATGTGGCTTGGTGATCATGTTATTGGGTGGGCATGGCCAACTCAATATCATTCACATCGAGGCACACATCTTCTCGCCTGGCCTCTCATGACTGTAGGGATGCTGCAACAATTGTAAGTGTGAAAAATGGTCATAAGTCACTTTCTTCAGTGCCACTGCAACTTTGAATGGCCACTCCACACAAGCAAAGTACCAGCAAAGGAGGGGAAAAAACTCCAGAGAGGTTCCTGAGACAATTCTCTCTAGTCCTGAGAGAATGTAATAAGGGTTAACTGAGAGGCAGTTTCTATAAGCAACGCCGGAATGTTTCCTTCCTGCCTTCCTTACAGGATTAGGCCAGTAATTTCTTCTAACAACCAGTTCTCTGAACTGCTTAGAATGTTAACAATCAGTTCTAGCGAATAGGTGCGAGCTGGTAGAATCCCACCCCTGCTTGTGTCCCAAGGATTGATGTTTTGTGACTGACAACATCCACCATGAATGACCACCTGTAAATAGACAAGCATATATGACAGTAATTGTAATCCTAATAATCAGAGTGTGATATGTGTCTGGATTAAAAATAAAAAGCTACTATACTATATTATTTCACATGTAGCTGCAGAACTATAGTTGCAAGTACAATAGAACAATTTTACCCTTGCATTCTAAGTATTTCATTAAAAATATATGAGAAATAAATATTAGGAATAAAACTACTGTCAGCCTTCAAGATTTTCTTCCTTTGCTTTGCATCTTTCAGCTGCCATAAGTAACTGCTGGAGGAGGGGGGAAAAGTATGGGAAGTGAGCTGGAGGTGTTGCAAACTATTACTGTATAAACTGAGGAGGGGGGAG
>BHFT01070896.1:36227-95556 GCA_004320025.1 Laticauda laticaudata | reverse complement strand
GGGGGGGGGGGGAGATTCAAAAATTGGGGGCTGCTGAAACAAAGAAAGCTTATAGAAGCCAAACAAGCTTGCTGAAAGATAGGGCATTTTGTGTGAATGACTGCAGGTGAAAAGATTGTATTTTTAATAAAGCCAGGGCTAATAAGAAGAAAGAGATAAGAGTTCTGATCAAAGAATGTGGTTGGATATATTCAAATATAGACACCAAACTAATGTAACTTAGGGATAATGAACTGTCGAACAAAAAAACCCAAAATGCATTGACGAAAATATTTCCAACAGCTAGTCCTTGCTGTTGGAAATGTAAAGGGAAATTTCGTACATGCTTTCATTCATGGTGGACTTGTCCTGAGATAAAGAAATATTGGCTAAAAATAAAAACATGGATAGATGAAATTATAGAGAATGGGCTGGAGTGAAAACCGGAACTATTTTTGTTGGGAATGATTAAAA
Organism: Laticauda laticaudata; assembly: GCA_004320025.1. Taxonomy (NCBI): domain Eukaryota; kingdom Metazoa; phylum Chordata; class Lepidosauria; order Squamata; family Elapidae; genus Laticauda; species Laticauda laticaudata. The sequence goes on along the minus strand of BHFT01070896.1, from coordinate 95,103 downwards.
GGGACTACCCCGCTAAAGTAAAATATCTGATCATCCATTTATTTACTGCGGCACGTATCTCACTAGCACAATTTTGGAAAAACTCAAATGTACCACCAATACAGGTTGTAACATATGAATGTGCCCAACTGGAGAGGCTTATGCTTAAAATTAACGGGAAAGAGGATACAGATTATTACCGGATAAGGGACAAATGGCATGAGTGGGTAGACAATAAAAGAGGAAACATAAATGAACCTAAGAATACAAATTATATGCAGTGATTCATAATATATTAAGTACAATTAAAGATTTTAAATCTTCTTTTCTTTGTTACTACTATTATTAGTATTAGCTATTTATAGTATTTTTGTGTTTATTAGTTAAAAAACATGAATGTATTAGTAATAGAAGAGTGGTTATAATCCAACATGAAAATAAATGGAGTATATTGAGAAGTATTTAGGATGTGATAAGGTATGAATATGTGACTAGTACTAGCCAATAATGATAATTCCATAACAAATCTATGTGTTATTATTGTTTCTGTATTTTTGAAATTGTACATTTTTAATTTTGTAAATAAAATTGTTTTTAAAACTAAAAAAAAAGAGTTCTGATCAAAGAATGTGGGCAGATATATTCAAATATAGACACCAAACTAATGTAACTTTGGGATAATGCACTGCTGAACAAACAAAACAAGATGCATTGACCTGTGAGCTTCTTGTTTTTGTTATAGATGGTGATGACAACCACAACTCTTATCTCAGTACAAGAAGTCCTCAACTTACAAATGTTTATTTAGTTTAATTTAGTTTAGTTTAGTTTATTGTCATTGCACCTTTTACAACAAAATTAAATGCCAGTGTATGTTATAAGTATAAAAATAAAACACAAACACACATCTTTCACATTCCATACAACTGAATTAAAAACCCAATATTGCATTGATATTGCACTATACGGTAGAATTCAATCTAGTTACTGCCCTGGGATGGAAACTGTTTTTTAGCCTATTTGTCCTTGTTTTTATTATTATCCTGACCGTCTACCGGATGGTAATAGTTCAAAAAAGGGTGCCCAGGATGAGATGGATCTTTGAGGATGTTTTGAACTTTCTTAAGGCAGAGAGAGCTCTAAAGCTCTTCCAAAGAGGGGAGGGTGCAACCCAGGATCCTCTGGGCAATGATGTTGACCCTCTGGAGTGCTTTCCTATCAGCCACTGTGCAATTGGCAAACCATACACAGGTGCAGTAAGTTAAGATACTCTCTATGGTGCAGCGGTAGAAGGTCACCAGCAGTTTTTCATTCAGTTGTTGTTTCCTGAGAAGTCTCAGGTAGTATAAACTCTGCTGGGTCACTCATTTAGTGACCATTCAAAGTAACATTGGCACTGAAAAATGTGACTTATGACAGCTTTTCACAGTTATGATCTTTGCAATTATCCCTATGAACATGTAATCAAAATTCAGATGCTCGGCGCTGAATCATAGTAATGACCTTTGTTGTGTCCCAGAGTCATGTCATCCTATTTTGCTATCTTCTAATGAGCAAAGTCAATGGGGAAACACCAAATTCTCTTAACAGCTGGGTTATTAACTTATCGATGCAGTGATTCACTTAACAACTGTGGCAAAAAAGATTATAAAATGGGGCAAAACTCACTTAACAAATGTGTCGTGGAATCTGAGGAGGAAGACAAACAGCTGATAGGGAGTGGGCGTGTGGCTCCATTGGCTGTACAGGAGACTGGGGAAGGGCAAAGTCTGGCTAGGCAGAGAAGGGGAGAGGTAGAACAAGTGTGGCTTATGGGGGAGGAAAGGGCCCTAATTCCCTTCATTAGGCACATCTGGGAAGGGAGTTTAAAAGAGATGTATGCTGAGTGTGGCAGCTGTTGGGAGCAAACATGAGTTTATCTTGTGTTGACTTTGGTTATCTTTGTTCCTGGCATCTTCCCAACTGTGTTGAATTACTGCTATTCCTTCATGTCTGGAATTCTTGTTCCAGCCTTGCCGGACTAATTACCTCACATTGCCTTGATTGGACTTATAGTTCCACTTTTTGTTGACCAAGTTTTGGACTTGATTCTCTGCAGGCAAAAGCTGTTCCTGGAATATTTTTTTTCCAGCCCAGACTGTAACCAGGACATTGGGGGCAAAGTTGGTGCTAATAAAGGGAATCCTACTGATTAACTGACTGTGTTGCATTTGTGCCACACCCCAGGTCATCACAAAATGTCTCACTTAATGACATAAATTTTGGGTTCAGTTGTGACCATAAGTTCAAGGACTACCTGTAGTGCCATTTGGGGAAAAAGTTTAGGAATAAAGAAATGGTCTTCATTTGAATTGTTCGCAATAATTAATAAGAGCTGTGATGGCACAGTGCTTAGAATGCAGTATTGCAGGCTAATTCTGCATACTGATAGCAGTTCAATTCTCACCAGCTCAAAGTTGACTCAGCCTTCCATCCTTCCAAGGTCGGAAAAATGAGGATCTAGATTGTTGGGGGCAAAAGGGTGACTCTGTAAACCACTTAGAGAGGATTGTAAAGTGCTATGAAGCAGTATATAAGTCTAAATGCTATTGTTATTAATAATACTTAAATCAAAGTGGTCGAGGGAGAGATAGATATTCTCCAGGAAAAAGTATTAAAATATTACAAAGCAGATTTTCTCCTTGATGTACTGTAACTGGCTTAATCACGGTATGGCAAACCTAGCTCATATTTTTGTTTTTAATTTTGCCATGATGGGTAGAGATATCCATGACAGGATCATTAAAAAAATAAAACTGTCCACTTATCTTTGCCCCACTGTCAATGATGTAAGGAAAATATTTCACGAATGAACTGCATAATCTGCGGAGGAAGAAAGTAAATATTTTGCATTCGATTCTTTCTTGATCAAGCAGTGTAAAATGTCCCCTCTCTCTCTTTTTTGAAAAGAAGTCGGGGAAATCAGATACTTCTTTGGAAAGCTACAGGATATTGGAAACAGGCCAAATGGAAGGCTGCAATATGCTCAGTTCCAGGCTCTCAAAAGAATTGTTCAAAAGCTGAAATTGACATCCCAGGGGAATAAAAAAGGAAAATATAGAGACAGAAAAGTTTCTGCTGCTGTGACAAAGTACAACAAAGGATCCTGTCTGCAAAACAGTTGATAATTCTCTAACTGACAATAATGAGGGCAAGAATTAGAGTATTTGTCTAGGTGTCAGAAGAGAAGGCTCAGCTTCCCACTTCATCGCGGCACTATCACTGATGCTTAGTTCAATGTGGGTATGTGGGTAAAACACAGGAGAAAGGAGTACTGAGGAAGAATAAGAAAACACAAATTGTACAGGAATCAGTTCCAGGGGTGGGCTTCAAAAATTTTAGCAAAGGATTCTCTGCAGGGGTGGAATTCTACCAGTTTGCACCTCTTCGCTAGAACTGGTTGTTAACATTCTAAGCAGTTCCAAGAACCGGTTCTTAGAAGAAATTACTGGCCTAATCCTGTAAGGAAGGCAGGAAGGAAACATTCTGGTGTTGCTTACAGAAACTGCCTCTCTGTTAGCCCTTATTACATTCTTGGCAGGACTAGACTTCCTGCCTCAGGAACCTCTCTGGAGTATTTTTCCCCCACCTTTGCTGGTACTTTGCTCGTGTGGAGGGACCATTCAAAGTTACAATGGCACTGAAAAAAGTGACTTATGACCATTTTTCACACTTATGACTGTTGCAGTATCCCCACAGTCATGAGAGGCCAGGCGAGGAGATGTGTGCCTCAATGTGAGTGATATTGAGTTGGCCACACCCAGCCAATAACATGACTACCAAGCCATGCCCACCCAGTCACATGACCACCAAGCCACGCCTACCAACTAAGCCATGCCCACAGAAACGGTTGTTAAAAAATGTGAATCCCACCCCTGGTTCTCTGCCTGGTTGCTGGATGGGCATGGCCATGATGGTTGTGGCCTACTCTGCCTCCTGCACCATGACAGAGGGGCATTTTTGCTCTCCCCGGGCTCTGGAGGCTTTCCTTGAGTCTCTGGGAGGATGAAAATGGTCTCCCTGGGCTTTGGAGGCTCTCTGAAAGCTATAAATGGGCCCCTTTATGGCCTTCCTTAAACTTCCAGGAGGCCTGTTTTTTTCTCTCCCCAAGCCTCCCTGCACTTACCTGCATCCCAAACAAGCCACATGGGGACTCCTGGGAGGGAAGGAGTGGGCAGGGCAGGGCCAGCCAGGAGTGGGATCTCCGAACTGCACAGATTCTTAGCTAGGGGCTCTCCCGAACCCCTGTAAACCCCCAGCAGCCCACCCTGATTCATTCTACGAGATTTTAGCAGTTAAAAAAAACCACACGATTGTCGTTGTTTTCCACATGATATACAACACACATACACACACACACAAAGAAATGGAAAAAAATATTTTTCTATTCCCTAAGGGAATAAACAGTTATTTATCCAGAACCCATGTTTGCAAGGAAATAGAAGAAATTACAATATATGGGGGGATTTTTTTTTGATAATCAGAAATACCAACTGGTAGAAGATGTTGCCTCTTGAAGTAACATGTTTATCTCTTCTGCTGTGAGTAGTGGTCTTCAGAATAAGCCATCTGTCCAAGATCTTGCTCAGATAGAATGTTTGAGATCCAGTCTCCTGAATCAAAGGATCTTTTGTAATGTAAAACAGAGGCCTCCAAACTTGGCAACTTTAAGAGTTATGGACTCTGTAGAATTCTGGGAGTTGAAGTCCCAGTTGAGCTGTAGAATTCTGGGAGTTGAAGTCCACCGGTCTTAAAGTTGGGAAGTTTGGAGACCCCCTGAATAAATCATAGTCTGATTCATGTAAATGAACAGGGAGGTCATCCAAAGCAGGGGTCACCAACCTTTTGGACCTCAGGGACCACCAAATCATAATTTTAATTCCCACAGACCACTAATATGAATTTTGACTGACGGTTGCTTGCTGATGTTGGTGAGAAAGTCGGTCCCATATTCCAGAGCTACAGTAGTCACAGGACTGGCCCTTTGGACATCCTGGAGCAGCTGCTTCTCCACCCAGATGAACTGGCCTGCCATGGACTGGAGTAGCTGCTCCGGGATGACCAAAGGGCCAGTCTTGTGACTACTGCAGCTCTGGAATATGGGACCAACTTTCCCACCAATGTCAGCAAGCTACCCCGGAATGGATTTCCCTCCTCCACCATTGGTCTTACCTTCCAGTTCCAGCTTGCATGGCTCTACTCAAGGTAAGGTTTGTGCTTGGCCGAAGGGTGAGAGCCAGTGGGTGGGTGAGCCATGTGGGCAGTGCAGCCTGGATTAATTGCTTTTGGGAGAGTGCTGGGGGAGCATTTCCCTGCAGACCACCAACATTTTCTCACGGACCACCAGTGGTCCCCAGCCCACCAGTTGGCAACCACTGATCCAAAGGAAAGGGAACATTATCATCTGTATGGTGACAATATCCAGACAGACATCTCCAGCTCATGTGAGTCAGGAGTTGTTTGCTGAATGAATGGTTGGAAGCAGTAAATGTCTGGATGGGGAGAAACTGGTTTTGGCTCAACCCTGGCAAGAAGGAGAGTCTATGGGTACACCCACTTCCCTGGCCCAGAAGTTATATCATCTTTGACATTGGACCTGGGGGCACTTTCAAGCTAGTATGCAATGTGTGGGCTTCTGCTTGACTCACAAATCCTGCTTGAGGAGCAGGTAATAGCCATGCCTAAGGTGGTCTTTGTACAGATTTGTGTGTGTGTCAATTGCACCTTTCCTGGACTAGGAGGCCTTGTTCATGGTCACTCATGCTTTGATCCCTTCCTGTTTGGATTGCTGCTTTACATGGGGCTGCCCTTGAAGAGTGCCTGAAAGTGACAACTAGCTCAGGATGTGGAGAGGTACCAAATAACATTTAGATCATGGGAAGTGATGGTATGCTTTACACTGCACTGATACAACCATACTTGGAATACTGCCTCCAATTCTGGTCACCACAATAGAAAAAAAAAGATGCTTAGATAATAGAAAGTGTGCAGAGAATATCAACAAAGATGATAAGGAGTCCAAAGGCTAAATCGCACAATGAACTGTCGAGGAAACTACTTTGGTCTAACCTAATTAAGAGATGGATTAGGGGTGATATGATAGCTCTCCTCCAGTAATTGAGGAGGCTGTCAAAGAGAAGACAGGGTCAAATTTTTCTCCAAAGCACCAGAGTGTCAAGACAAGAATCAATGGGTGGAAGATCATTAAAGATAGATTCTATGAACTCCATAAAACTCTCCATGCCTTACCTTTGGAGTCCAATTGTTCAAAACTAGCTCTAGAAAATTCCCTTCTAATATGTTGAGGAATATAAGTTGTTAAATATTTTTTGTCAGCTTTGAAAGCCATATTAGCACCAGACGCTTCCACATTGCCACATTCTTGAGCCTGGGAAGATGGGAGGGGGGAATTTCTTGGAGTGTATGTGGTTAGACATAATAGCATTCTTCTTTAGAGTCAAGGTCATGTTATTTCTGCACCTGGCTGAGGAGTAGTAGAGTGGACGTCTCAAGTTGGGATGGATGGTGATTGGGGCATGTGAGGCAATGAGGAGTGCAGGGATGGATTTGTAATGTTTTACTTATTGGAGGAAATCCGGGACTTTCAAATTTGGGATTTCCCAGATGTACCAGTTCACTGCTCTAATAAAAAGGAACTTTGAAAACATGTCCAGTTTGGAATTATCTGTTGGAGTTGAGTTTTTCTGGAACACTGACCATTTTTTTCTAACTGAGAAGCTGATTTGAGTTGAGGCAGCCACTTCAAAGACTTGACATATTTAAGTGCTGAAATATCATCTTGGGTAGCCACATCCATAACTCTTTGGTCAAAAGCTCCCTTGATCTTTAGAACTGACTGGACTGGGAATTGGATGGGGAATCCATTTTGAGAAATGACATTTGAAAGTTGGGTGGCCCAAACACAAGGTTAATTTGTTAATTAATAGATAACGATCAACATAACTAGATGAAGTTAAATAAAATCCAGGTTCGTCTTGGATAAGGCCGATGTTTTATTACCTCCTGTTTAGACTCATTACAGGTAATCCTTGACTTATGACCACAATTGAGCTCAAAACTTCTATTGCTATGATTGGTTAGGTGACTTTTGCTCCATTTTACGACCACAGTTCTTAAGTTTAGTAACCAAGTTGTTAAGTGAATCTGGCTTCCCCAATGAGTTTGCTTGACAGAAGGATGCAAAAGGGGATCACATGACTTTGGGCCACAGACAAGGGTTGTAAGTATGAAACCAGTTGCCAAGCAAGATGTTTAAAGATAAATTAGCGAAATGTTGGAAATGTCATCAGATAACCCAGATCATACAACCATACGTGGTGGACATGCACAGAAGCTAAAAGATATTGGACTAAAATACACACATGGTTGGAAAAGATGATAAAACAACATATAGACTTAAAGCCTGAGATAACTATTGTAAAGAAATAACATATTTGATTATACATGTACTAGCAGCAGCTAGAATTGTATTTGCTCAAAATTGGAAAAATGAAAAAGTTCCAGTGGAGAAGGAGGTGATTAAGAAAATATTAGAATGCGCAGAAATGAGTAGGTTACCCAATGGCAATTAGAGAGCAAGAAGATAGGGAATATTATAAGATTTGGGATCTATTTTATGGATGGTTGGAAAATAAAGCAAGAAATTAAATGACATTCTAATAATGATATACTGTCAGCATTCCAGCAAGCCTCTATTCCAATCAGTAACTCTGAGACAAGCATAATCTCAAAAGTACCTTTATTAGAATAGCACCTGGCACATCTGTGGAATCTCGAAACTAAAAGTTTCCCAGATTTCCCACAATGTCCCAAACTACAATTCATCCCCTTTTCTTCCATCATCACATCACATGGACCAATTATGGACCAATTATGATCTGTCCCAGTGTAAAATCCTTTTTCTCTGCTGCACCACACTTAATAACCTTGAACTAAGAAAATAATTTTATTTTGTCTACTTAGAACTACCCAACTGAAATCACCCCCCTCCTACTTTCTCAGGATATGTGGCAGCTTGGAATATGGCTTCCAAAGCCGACATTTACCATGATAGATAATGCTGAATAGGCTATAACATGAATGTAACTTAGTAAGATTTGGGATCCATTTTTATGGATGGTTGGAAAATGAAGCAAGAAATTTAATGACACTGTAATAATGATATACCAGGATGTATAATGTTGAATAGGTCATAATATGAATGTAAACTCAGTAAGAAATGTATACAAATATTATGTGCACAAGATATATGTACCCAGTTGACACACTGTATAACTGAAAGATGGTTTTATTTGTTGTTTTTGTTTTATATATATATATGCTGTTCAGCTTCCTTCGGGTATTATCCCACGTCATTGTGGTGCTTTTAAAGTTGTAGCAATGTNTTTGTTTTATATATATATATGCTGTTCAGCTTCCTTCGGGTATTATCCCACGTCATTGTGGTGCTTTTAAAGTTGTAGCAATGTTTCAGCAGAATCTCATCTGCCACCATCAGGCTTAGATCTGCCTGATCTAATATATATATAATATATTAAATAAAATATATATATTTTAAAAAGAAAGAAAAGAAACCAAGCATCTGAATTTGATCATGGGGATGGTACAAATATCAGATGTGTGAAAAAGAGTCACAAGGCACTTTTTTTCAGTGGTGGTATAACTTTCAATGGTCACTAAACGAAGTGTTGTAATTCGAGGATTTCCTGCATTTAGCTGACCTGGATTAGGTAATGTACCTTAGGCAGATCAGAGGATGAAAGCTGAGAAAGAACCCAACTAGTTCTTACCGTTTGTGTAAGGGTTAACTGTCTTCTTATTCGTCATAACCCGTGCTGTTGCGTTATTTACCTAAGCACATAGAAAACAAGAAATCAGTACCACTTCTTCAAAATTAAAAAGTTCCATGATAGTAATGAATGCATGCTTTATTCTTGGCATTAGTCGTGTTTAAAAATGCAATTTAATTTATTTCCCCCAAATTAAAAAAAAAGAAAATAATAATAAAAAAACTAATAAAAGGCAGGAGGCGCATAACAAAATCATACTATTTATAATTACATTTACTCTCATCATTGTTTTATAAAACTTACAAATCATTTCAATAAAGTAACACCATTTCCTTTAAAGTTTAATAAAGAGACATTAAAAGCAAATTAAAAGGCTTTGCATAATTGAAGATTTAAGAGCATGCTTTTTTATTCCATGGTAACACTGAAACAATAAAATATTTAAAAACAGAACATTAAAAAAAATGCATGAAAGAGCATGCAGTGGAGTAGAAAGGGGAAAGAGACAAGTGTGCAGGGGGGAAAATAAGTAACATTAAAAAAAAGGACAAATCTTAGCAGGGTGCAACATAACCCTTTCAAAATGTACCATTGGAAAAGCAACATGTAGCATTCAACACTGGGAAACATGAGCCTTGTTTGTTCATTGCAAGGAAACTAACAAAACCATTCAAGCTTTCAAAAAATCACAGCTAACGAAAGGATAAAAAAGAGGGTGCATTATTTAACACAATATGGAATTAACGATCTGAGTAAGATGTGCACAAAATTCATATCCTTAAGTTCAGTCAGTGTCTCCAAGGTTTGTTTAAAACGGACACTCAAATTGACAGGCGTACCGAGATATAGAGATATAGAATAAGAAGAATAAAAAAAATAGAGCATCAAAAAAACTTAAGACAACAAGTCAAAAAAATTCATGTGGTAGATATCAGCGCTTTAGAAAAGATACGTGAAACGGTAGATGGACTTCTCCACTTACCAGTCAGCACCATCGCCAAGCATGGGGCATGTATACAGTTACCATGGTTACTGAGATGGTGAGGGCCCTAAGAGCTACCGCCGAAAAGGGAGAATGGAAAGGCAAAATATGCAACATCTTACTCAAAAACGACAGCAATTTTCAATTGGTTTTTTTTTCTTTCTTTCTTTCTTTCCTTCTTTCTTTCTTTCTTTCTTTCGCTTTTAAGATTCTAACAACAAATACAACTCAGGCAGTGTTGAGAGTGGATCCAGTTGTTTAAGAATATATAATATATTATATATATATATATATATATATATATATATATATATATATATATATATATATATACACATACATATACATATACATATACATATACATATTACATATAGTATACATACATACATTACATACATACATATATATATATACATACATACATACATACATACATACATACATACATACATACAATTATATATACACACACACACATATATATGTATTTCTACGCAACAAGATGATCACTTTTGGGGAGTGAAAATTAGAAGGAACTTTAAACCTTCAGAGAACTTGGCTGGGCATTTGTCCAAAATGGAAACAAGGTCCCATGGTTGGTTGTTGGTTGGTTGATTGAATCTAAATGAACAACTTATTCAAATGGGATTTTCTGGGGTAGCCAAAAGATAATTTGGAAAGCCACTGTAAATCCTGCATCAAACCTGCAATGAAAAGAAAAGGAGGAAAAAAAAAAAAAAGAACTAGAATTCCCAAATAAAGGTTCCCAAAAAAGAAAAAAAGAAAAGTTACACACACGCAACCACACACAAATAAAATAATGCTTATTGTTTTGCTTCAACATTTAATTTTGAAAGTTTTTCCAATTTTCTTTTTCTCTTAAATCTATTGCACCCATCAACTTACAAAACCGTCAGATCATAGCCACAGCATTAAAGCTCATCAAACGCCTGGCATACAATTTTTTTTAGCTGTAATTACAATGGTTTAAAAAAACCAACTGGAAAAAATGTAAAAAAACTATACAGAAAGGAAATCATAAAATAAACAAACCAAGATAGGCCAAGTGTGTATATATATATATACACACACATATATACATACATACAAACATTATAATATATATACAATATTGTATTATAAATATATCATAATTGTACCTATGTATAACACATATATATATATGTGTGTGTGTGTCATGTGTGTGTGTGTGTGTGTGTGTGTGTGTGTATATATATAATATATATATATATATATATATATAATATATATATTATATATATATATATATATATAAATAATATCTCAATGGGAAGGAAAAGGGAAACACAGAAGAGACATTAATGATGCATCTTTGAAACAACAAATGATGAGTGAGGCAAACATTTATAAAAAGATGAAAAGTAATATTTTGAACATGCACCTCGATTTTACGGCCCTCTACCACGGTGCCGTGTAATTTCTCCCTCGCCCTTTCCGCATCAGCACTATTTTCGAAAGTAACGAAACCAAATCCCTGCATGCAGGTGGGAAAAGGGAAAATAACATGCATATCATTATTTCAGACGACCACTTCTTTGCTCATGTTTCTTTCTTTCTTTTTTCTTTCTTTTTTCTTTCTTTCTTTCTCTCTGCCTCCCTTTCTTTCTCTCCTCTCTTACTCCCTCTTTAATTTAAATTGGCTCTTGTTCTGTCTTCATTTCTGTAAACATGCAAATTAGAAAGAAATTATAATCATACCCAAGATGTGCAATTAAGTAAAGCAACCAATGTCAACAACTTTTTATCTTTCTTTTCACGAGTTAGTTTATCGTCTCCTGAAGAATATCAAAGAATGAACACCAAATACCTTTCTTTTTTTTTTCTCTAAATTTTCACTACAGGGGAAAAGAAATCTAATAAAAAAAGAAAAACAAAACAAGTTCAAATCAATGGAACCATGTCATCACATTGAAAACAAAACTAAGAAGAAAACAATGAGAGGAAAAAAAAAGGTGAATCACTTTTCAAGGGCATGCAGATCTGATCAACAGAATAATAAACTTTGTGCAAATTAAAATGTGGGTACCGATTTCAACACTCAGTGCAAACCCAATTGAATATATTGGCTAGTTCGATGTGTCATTGTGGAGCAAAATAATAATAGAATAATAATTTCTCACATGCAACACTGGAGTTGTTTATAATTGGGATGTCATCTACTGTATTTACTTCTTTTGTTCTTAAAGAAAATAAAATGAGAGGAGGGGAAACAAGGAAGAAAAACAAACAAAAAAGAACTAGCAACAAAACAGAACTGGGTTTGAAACTAAACATAACCTTTCTACATTTAATATAATTATGTAGTATGAATAAGTAGATAATTCAGATCAGAAAGCAAATAATTATTCCTGAACAATATCTGCACTGCTTTTCATTCAATAATACTAGACATTTGTCACAAGGTTGATTGAAACACATTTCGTGTTCTATATGCAGTGAAATGTTGGAACCAATTTTGTTTGCCCATCTCCTGAAAAAAAAAAAGAGAGAGAGAGAGCTCACTGTCAATCAGGAAGAACATTGGGTATTGTTTTATCCAGCCAAAGAACAGATTCAGAATTTTGAAAACATTCTGACTAAATGGCTACCATGAGATGCTTGAACGTTTACAGATGATTATTACAATAGACCAAAATCTCAAAAGCAAATCGGTGAGGTTTTATTGTCCCTCTCCCCTGATAACCTAAAATGTTGTATATTTATAATTACATGGTTTTCTTTCTGTTTTTGTTTTTGCTGCAGCTGTTCTGTATAGGTGGACACCTCCAAAAAAAAGATCACTGCATGGAAGCCACCAACCATTCATCAATTTTCAACAATTTTTTGAAGAATGTAATGAGGTTTCTCTGGAATATATTATTTTGATCCAACACCACCACCACCACCACCCCAGAAGCTGATAATTTGCAATGGGCTAGCTTCCCATTTAAGTTTTTAGATTTTTTTTAAAGGAGGGGGGCATCAAAGTTGACTCTGCCCAGTTTGTGGGTAGAGAAATTGGATAAATAATATCTCCTCATTGCTACAGGGTTAAGAAAAATTCTAATTGTCCAAGATCAAAGCCCTGCTGAATGTATTACCTGTGTAAATGAGGAATCCTCAGAAAATGAAGAACTAAGTTCAGAAAAATTCTACACTGCCTTCCTGAGCTACACATATTTTCTACCACTGCAAAGAAAAATTCCCTCCATAAACTTCTCAAAGTAGGATTTTATTTTCAGCAGCTGATTTTCTGATCCTTGAAGACTTGGTTACACAGTACAAGATGAGACACGCTGTTCTGTCCCAGCCTTTGCAAGTAATAATAATCTGTTTACTTGTGAGTAAAACAACCCCCCTTTTAAAACAGGGCAGTAACAGTATTTTATTCACATGGATAAACAAAAAAAAATCAAATGTAATTAGTCCCAATAAACCTGGGTTTGGCCAAGGAATCTGAATTTCTTTTTGTATACTAGAAACAAACAGTTTATTTCCCAGCCAGGGAGGGGCTGGCTATCATTTGTGTCTGCCTCTTCCCGAGAGCCGGCTTATAGCTTTCCTTTGCTCCCCTTTCCTCTCTACGCATAAGTGCATCTGGGATGGGCCCCTTCTGTCCCTCCCCTTCATTCAGCTCAAGCCCCAAAGACAGCTGCCTCTCCATCTGGGGGATGATGGAAGGCCCCCTATCTGCCTCTGCCTCTGATGGGCCACAACATATGCACACATCTTCTTGGTTGCTAAATAAACATAAAAACATCCCATTCAGCCAATAACAATTTCTTGGAAAGGTTTCATAATTCCAAATGAGAACTGATTTTTTTTTTAAAATGCAGAATTGATTTTGTTTTTCCTGCCCAAATAGATGAATATAGAAAAATACAGTAAAGGATCTTGCTGAATTGACTGTATTTCTGTGGTTAACTCATAGGTTATGTCAGTTCTCCACAAAGGAGGAGATGTTAGCATTTCGTACTTGGTTCGTACCTTGGTTTATAAGATGTAAAGAAGTCCAAGGTTACCTTCATCAATTCACTGCATATCAGAACAATTAATTAATCATAACTAGAATTTGCTTACAGTATTATGCTCGGGGTGAACAGAAAACATTTTATAGGTTACATTTTGTAGGTTGCCCATAATGGAAATAAAAGACCATCTCTAAATGTATTGGACAATGTATTCCCACCAAATTCTTACCACCCAAATCCAATACAAGTAATCATACATGGTGACAAACATTGATCTACCATGCTGTAGCCATTTCTCAAAGGAGCAGCAACTGTAAGATTTTTGTCTTGGTAACAACACCTATTAGATCCCTTATTTATTTCAAAGGAGGCAGCAGAACTGTGGCTGTCTTTCCACTGAAGTAAGACGCTCCTTTCTTGATTCTCCCCAAATAGGTGACTATCACTAGAACAAGGGGGTCTCCTTGAGATTATTTCAGGAGAAGGATACATTCAAAGGAAGATCCTTCTTCAAGTGGAAATATTTTCATTCGATCCACTTAGAATGCTTTCCAACAAAAATTGCTGCTCCAGCAAATAGATATACTGTATATATAGTAATACAGAGATACATACACAAACAAATTTATTTGTTAGAGCAGAATATTATCTATCTATCTATCATCTATCATCTATCATCTATCATCTACCATCTATCTATCATCTATCTATCATCTATCTATCATCTATCATCTATCTATCTATCTATCTATCTATCTATCTATCTATCTATCTATCTATCTATCTCTCATCATCATCATCATCTATCCACCCACCCACCCACCCTTACCAATTTCAGAATGAAGGAAACCTGAGTCAACCTTAAGTCTGTCAGGATCGCTGCTGGCAGCCGGCAGTCAGCAGAAGTAATCTGCAGTACTGCATTCTAACTACTGTGCCACCTCGGCTCTTCAAGATGGGATTTAAACAGTTTCATCTCTTTCTCTCCAAGCTTATTAGCTTGGATGGAATAAACTATGTCAAAACCCTGAGGAAGGCTAAAAGTGAGACTCTAAGCTCTGATAATGCTTGAGAAGCTGTTCTTGTTTAAGATGGGATGAAATGAAAATTTCCAGAAGAGAAGACGAGAGGATGGGTGGCAGTTGTACTTATGATGAGAGGACAAAAGAGGGATAAAAGTCTCACAATAGCATGGAAGCAAAGTGAAGCAAAACAAAACAAATAAACAGATTTTGCTTACATGCCTTCATGAAGAATGTGATATATGATGAGAAACACAGTTTCTCAAAGAATATGAACCAATGAGAGGTTTTCCTATGCAAGTTATATGTCAATACATTATTGCCATGTTTTTGTGATAATTAAATTGGTCATTAAATCACTAAAATGAAGAAGGACTCAAAATTTATAAATCAGTCTGGGCATATCTTTTTTAATGGGATTTTTATTCTAGAAGAGAACCAGCTCACTTTGATAAGGAGGCCCTTTTGGTTGGGGTATTTTCTACTTTTGGACACAGATTAAGATATTCAGAAGTGATTTGACCAGCAGGATGAATTGCACACATCTGCTTTTTTTTTTTTTATTAGTTTTGGGAGTTGATGGTAAAAGAAAAGCCATCCTGAAGATTCAGATGGAACACAAGGGTCTAGTGGGGGACAATTCAAACGTTCAGTGCAACTCTGTCAATCTATGAAGGATGGGATTAGATTAGATTAACAGAGTTGGAAGGGACCTTGTAGGTCATCTAATCAAATTCCCCACTCAAGCAAAAGACCCGACACCAGGGGGGTCAAACTCAAGGCCCAGGGCCCAGATCCAGCCCACAGGGTGCTTAGATCTGGCCCACAGGGCCACCCTGGAAACAGCGAAGGACCATTTTGCGGTGTCTCTGCCAGCAAAAACGGGCTCCTGAGCTTTGTTTTGGCTGTGATGGCCTCTTGCAACCCTCTACTAGTGAAAACGGAGCTCAGGAGTGCCCCAGAGGACTGTTTTTTCTGGCAGAGTGCTTGGGCCACCACAGGCACCCCCAACACAAATGATGTCAAGCTAGCCATGCCTACCCTGGCCACACCCACCCTGCCCACCCAAGGTCAAACACAACCTTGATCCATCCTTCAATGAAACCGAGTTTGATACCCCTGCCCTACACCATTTCTGACAAATTCTATGGGATGGTGAGATAGGATTTTCCCTTCTTGAGCTGAGTTTTTCCATTCTCACCAGCCACACTGACTAGACGTGTGCCTGTGAGAAAATGATCTTTCCCCATGACACTCCCTTGGAATGAACCAATGTTCTCCAGGGACCCTTGAATAAATGTGACTACATTTTAAGGCTTTGGGGGATATTAAAAAGATGAGTAGCAAGGAGATTTGCAAAGCTCTAATTATTCTCTTCTGAAAGCATTATTTTAATTTTTTTTTAAAACTCCCTGCAATGTTTCCCATCTGATTTTACAGAGAACAAAGATTGTGCCTGGGGAGTGGGGAGGAATAGAGTAGGAATTTAATCTTTATTTGATCTCTGGCAGTTTTGCCTTAATTCTTAATTGTCATATCTGATTTGCTCCCAAGCTTAAGTTAAGTGGTGTTTTACTTCAGAGAAAGAGACCTTGACTTTTTCTGTGGAGATTCTCGGTCATCCAGGTCAGAGTTGTCTCAAAGGTGATTTTTCAAAAAGGCAACTGGAGTGTTTAGCAGAGCATTGTGATAAATGCAATTCAGTGAAACATGTGCCCATCCAGGGGTGCGCTTCAAAAATTTTAGCAACAGGTTCTCTGCCCGGTTGCTGGGTGAGCGTGGCCATGGTAGGCATGGCCTAGTCGGCATCCTGAACCTTGGCAGGGGGGAGTTTTTGCCCTTCCTGGGCTCCAGAGGCTCTCTGGAAGCTGGAAACGGGCCCATGTCCAGCCTTCCTGAACTTCTGGGAGGCCCATTTCTTACCCTTCCCGAGCCTCCACACATGCCCTGCACTTAACTGCATCCAAAATGGGCTGTGTGGAGACGAGAGACAGGTATTCAGCAGGTTCTGACCAATTCTGGAGAACCGGTAGCAGAAATTTTGAGTAGTTTGTAGAATTGGCAAATCCCACCTCTGATTGGAGATTTTAGAGTATCCGTCCCCTGCCACGCCCACCAAGCCCCACCCACAGAACCAGTAGTAAAAAACAAATTGAATCCCACCACTGGTGGGGACTCCTGGGAGAGGAGGGGTGGGATGGGCAGGGTCAGCCAGGAGTGGGATTTCGGGGTTCTCTGGAACTGCACAGAATCTTAGCTAGGGGCCTTCCCGAACCCCTGCGAACCCCCAGCAGCACCACCCTTGTGCAGATCTATATATTGGTGAAACAAACAAGAAAACAAATAAAAAACCCTTCCCAAACACATGGGAAAAGAGAAAAAGCCCACCAGGATTGGATTCAGCAGTCCGTCTGCATTTGAAAGATTTTGAAGACAACAAAGTCCACATTCTGGATAGAGAAGGCCATTGGTTTGAAAGAGGGGTAAAACTAGGCCATTTATGTTAACAATGAGCAGCCCCTCTCTCAGCTGAGGGGAAGGGGTAAGATACCCTCAATCTCCAGTCTAAAACACAGGGCTTTCACAAGTGCCAAGAAGACTCCTCAACCAATTGCACTCTTATTCAGGTGACCCTGAGGGCAAGACAAGCTGCCAAGTGGCTTCAAGAGCTCTCAGGGAGAGTGCTAATGACCAGAGGACTGGGAAAAAAAATAGAATCCTTCCAACACCCCCACCATCCTGCCAGAATTGATGAAGCTTCTTAGTTGAGAAGCAAAATGTCTTCTTCTCCTTCCTCAAGAGAAAACAACAACAGGCCAGTTGCTTTTTGAAAAAGCATCTTTGAGTGACAATCTTGGCTTTCTTGGTGTTTTTTTTTTCCTGTTTGATACCTTTGAGTCTTGTTTTGAGTCCTGTCAACTGCCTGGATAAATCCCTGCAGGTTTCTCAGCAAGATTTCAGAAGTGGCTTGCCCTTGCCTCCTTTGTAGGGCTGAGAGGGAATGACTGGCCCAAGGTCACCCAGCTTGTTTTGTGACTCACAGCCTCCCAGATTCTAGCCTGGGGTTTTAAACTCTACACCCAGCTGGGTCTCATCCATTAGCAATATCCCATAATTTAGTATGTTCCTTACTGTGGGACATCTTCAGAAAGCCTCCCAGATTTGCTGCCAGCAATGAAATGAATACTTCAGCTGTGACTGCACAACCTGGAAGCCCGTATACAAAATATTCTCCAATTGGGAGATCTGGACTCATGTTTTAATGAAAAATTACTAATCCAATGACTCACCCTTCCAAAATGTATTTAGCATAATACTTTAAGCAATTCATACAAGCTCTACACATTGGAACAGATAGGACCTGGCAGCTTCAACTTCCAAATTTACCATTTTGACAGAAAAACGTGACATTTCCTTGATATCAAAACAAAAACAAAGGAAGAGAAACAGAACATGTTCACACCATGTACATCAAGGACATTGTGAAATCACAGGAGACATTGGCAGTATCATTTTAAGACTTCCGACCCAAATAGAGCTACATGGCTGGATTCTCTAAGAAGACAGGAGTTGAGAAGTTGAAGGGAATTATGTGTCTATAATGTTGACATGTAAACTTCTGAGGGTGTGGATAGAGCGCTGAAAACCTTGAGATGGTGGGTCCTGGGTGTCCTCTAAGTTTGGTGTTTTTTGGGCAGATGCTTCATTACCAAACTAGGTAACATCATCAGTGCTTGGTGATGGTGTCACCTTGTTTGATAATGAAACATCTGCCAGAAAGCTACCAAGCTTAGAGAGTACCAAGGAGTCCACAGGTCAACTCTGTGATCTCTTCTATCAGAACCCTGAGATTGGACGATGGACAGAGGTGAGCTGCTGCAGGTTTGGATGTGTTTCAGGCATAAGCAATCTAATTAACGGTAGTCTTTATGACCAGTTATTCAGAGACTATTCAAAGTTAAGACCAACCCCAAAGGCACTTAGGACCTAGATTCAAAATTCCAATGGTTGGGCCTCCTTCTGTGGTCATATAACCAAACTTCGGGTGCTTAACAATGCAGAATGGATTAGAATAGAATAACAGAGTTGGAAAGGACCTGGGAGGTCTTTAGTCCAACCCCCTGCTTAGGCAGGAAACCCTACACCATTTTAGACAAATGGTTATCCAATTTCTTCTTTAAAACTTCCAGTGTTGGAGCATTCACAACTTCTGGAGGCAAGTTGTTCCACCAATTAATTGTTCTAACTGTCAGGAAATTTCTCTTTAGTTCTAAGTTGCTTCTCTCTTTGATTAGTTTCCATCCATTGCTTCTTGGCCTGCCTTCAGGTTCTTTGGAAAATAGTTTAACCCTGTCTTCTTTGTGGCAGCCCCTGAGATATTGGAAGATTGTTATCATGCCATCTCTAGTCCTTCTTTTCATTAAACTAGACCTACCCAATTTTAGCAACTGTTCGTTACATGTTTTGGCCTCCACTCCCCTAATCATCTTTGTTGCTTTTCTCTGTACTCTTTCCAGAGCCTCAACATCTTTTTTACATCATGGTGACCAAAACTAGATGCGGTATTCATCCAGCTGCAGTTGCCTTTATGGTCATTTGCAGGGTCCCTCAATAGTTTCTTCTTTAAAAAAAAAAGGCAGTGACTTTCAATTTTGAGGCAAAACCATGCCCATTGCAAACCACTAGTTATTTTAATGACTACAGTATTGACTTAAGGACCATGGTAATCACTTCACAACTTTCATGTTTCACTTAACAACTGTTACAAAAGAAGTTATAAAATCAGGTCAACTACATGATATGACCAACCTGGTTTATGGTCATTACAATATATGATCATAAACGGCAAGCTCCATTAGAGTTGTTATGTCAAAGATGACTTGTAAGTACACAACTCGTCTCTCTTATAGGAGTAATAATTAATTTGGCAGCAAGGAGAACACTGTGAGCCTCACTGATTAATTATATTTGGGCAACCAACTTTTTTTGGTTGATATCTAAAATATAGTACAGGTTCAATGAGTCTGCAGGGGCTTCAGAGGGAATCAAAAGACAGAGGTCACAATTTTATGATCAAAGCTACCCCTCCCCCATCTCTGTACATACGTTGAAGTTATACGCAAATCACAAAGGGGTGGAGTTTTGATTGTGCAGTCACAACTGGCATCTTGAAGCTTTTGACCCACACCTCAATGAATATCCTTATGAGGTGTGAGTGAAAAGCTTATGTCTGCATGCCACTGGATGGATAATTTATCAATCCAGCCATATGATCTAGAATAATATTATAACAGTATAATATAGTGTAGAAAAATGGGCCAACTCTATATGTGGGTTCAAATGGAAATTAAGTATGTGATGTGAGTGTCAGGAAAATGTTTCACCTTTCAAATTAGGACAAGTAAAACATCTCTTTAAATTCAGAAACAAATTTCCCTAAACATGCAAATGCTGGCAATTTCATGATTCATCCCTGATCAAGTAATTGCTTCAGAAGATATTAAATTATATTATTTGCTTCCATTTCAAGAGCAGCGTATCTGTTTTAATGACCCCTTTCTTCCCACTGCAAGCTTGAACTAATCTCACAATGAATATGACAATTATTGGAGATGGGAAAAGGAATTCAGCAGACATTTGATTATATTTAAAAGCAGGAAGCAATATTCCTATTTAACTGGTGGCAGCTTATCTTAGTTAAAATTATCCCCTGTAAGGGGTTCAAAATTAGAGCAATAAATTTCATGCTGTTTGGGTAAATGACATCCTTCATCCCCTCAAACATCTGAGCATCATAGGTGTCTCTGTTAAAGGTGATACTTAAGGAGGTCTTAATACTGTTGTGTATTTGCTTCCTCTGATTTTTCAGTGAACACTTTCAATCCATTAAATATTTCCACAAGTGTATTCAGTTGCTTACCTTTGAGCCTCGCTCATTAAAAATAATTTCAACATCTAAGATTTTACCAAATTGCTGCAAAGAAACAGAAAAATCACATGAGCATTGATGAAAAAAAAATGTCATGAGAATCATTTAAATTTGTATGGAAGGAACATTTCTTCATTTTAAGCAATGTTTACCAAGGGAAACTAATGGAATACTAAAAGACTTGCACATTTATGCAAATTTTTAAAGGGAGGTGCAATTGGTATCAATATTACCTTCCTTAAGTCCCAGGTGAAATATCTCTTTTGGCCATTTTTATAATTGGGATTGTTTTATTAAAGCCTTTGAAGACTTCTATATAATGCAATTCATAATTTTTGTTGTTGAATTTTTAATTCCATTGTATTCTTTTTTTTAACATTCTGTAACAGCCCTAATATCATAACATGAAAGGCTTAAGCAAGACTATTTTACCTGTAACATATTTTAATTTATTTACTTTATCTTTTCTTCCAAACAGTTTCCCCATGAAAACATTTCAACATCCATATTGAACCCCTAAAAAACATATAACATCCATATTTTTTTTTAATCTTCTTGTGACACTGTTGGTAAATATCAGTCTCGATTTTTTTTTAGATTTTGCCAAGAGTAATATTTCGTTTAACCACTCTTACTTCTCTGATATATTTAAATATGTATGTTTACATAGTTTTCCATTCTTTGTGCTTTCCTCCATTTCTTCTCTTTAATTAAAAGCAAAATAACATAATAAGTTAAATAATTAAAACAGCACCTGGATGGCAGAGGTAAGATTAATTAATAAGTATCATTGCAGCATAAATAAAAAGTTGGCATCACTTGCAAATTGCAAGCTGCATCTGGTTTAAAGGATGTCCTCTAAAAAGTGAATGAGCTCAAGGCAAAAGCTACATTTGGTTTGATCAACGTGTATTTTAAATGAAAATTAAATAGGATTCAATACATTAATAGAGCTATATTTCCCTTCTGTCACATTAGGGATTGCAGTTTCTCAGGAGACTGTAGACAGGATCTGTGGGGTATTATTCTCTCATAGGAGATTTTTGTCCCTAAAGCTGCAAATTGTAGATCCTTGTAAAGGAAGACTGCATGGTAATTTTGAAGTTAGGCAGATGTGTCTCTCACAAACTGATAGATAACATACTCATGGCTGACTGTCTGAAGATTTTGCAGGAAATCAATGTTTTTTGGCAACTTCAAGATGTATGAACTTCATTTTTCAAACTTCCCAGGCCAGCTGAAGCCCCCACATCTGAAAGCTGTTGATGTTGAGAAACACTGCAGTAGATGTAGATGAATAATCTGTGAGAGGCCTTTTGCGAAGATTTACAGATCCCATGTAGAAAAGACAATTTATTAATTTTGTGAATCAAATTGACTGTCCAGATTGGTCGCTGATTTGAACTGTCAGATCAAATGGGTTGCCTCCAAATACAACTGAGCATTTGGTGGCTTTTGTCAAATTGAATGAACTTGCTCGAGTTAGATTGATTTGACAGTCCAGACTGAGAATTTGGAAATGAGTCAATTCAAAGTTGATCAAGTCAAACAGACAATTTGCAGTAGATCTGGCACACTCCTTATTTACGGCTTCTGAAGCCGCAGTGCTCTCTCTTCAATCATTGCAATTTGTGTTTTCCCTGCTACCCAATGAATCTGTAGAATATTTGGTGCTCTTTCAGTAATGGTTCAGTAATTTTGAGAAGCCATAACAGGAGCTGGAGGGACCAATCTTAGAAAGAGCATATTAATTATTGTGTTTTTCTGACACTGTTGGTGAAGATGAGACTCTGTTTTGCAGAGTTTTGCCAAAAACAATATTTAATTTAGTGACTCTTATTGCTCGGGTATTGTCCTCTGTTGTCTTGGTCACAGACAATGTGCCCCATTTCACCAGATAGATCTCAAAAAAGCAAAATGAAAAGGTAAAACTGAACTAGTATACTTAGCCGAGGTGATCATTAGAATAGCTGGCAATTCTGAGAAGACAGGTGCCACCTAGTAAGTCAGATAATGGTAGGAAATATGTGAATAAAGATTAACAATTGTACTTTTTTTTTTCAAAATGAATTTTCACAAAACTGGTAATTCCCAAGAATTCCTGCTGTAGTCCTCTCCTTTCCCCAATAAATTCTCTGATCTCAAATCAAAGATGCATTGTTTATTTTTCCCCCTTTTGTTTTCTAGAAAGCAGAATTTCTTTTAGACGTACAGTGAAGAAGGTGAGAGAAGATGGGCTTATTTTTGTTGTTATTCAAATGATGGGGTGGTATACCTTTCACACGCATGTCCTTGCCCCTGAGATGTTGAAAAAAAGAAGATCATGTTCATTCTTTGGAGTACTTTTTGGAATGATTGTGTGACCCCTTGGTATTCCAAGGGGCACTTCTGATTGTCAATTTGTCGTAGCAGGGCGTAGCTTCAGATCATGCATGCATATTTATTTTCCGTATTGCTTTCCCCTCAGAAGAATGGTTTATCTTTTTATGAGTGTGTCTGTGTGCATGGATGTGAAAGAGAGTACACTCCTTCCTTACTACCTTACAGTAACAGAATAACAGAGTCAGGACTTTAGATGTCATTTAGTCCAAACCTACTGAACAAGCAGGTGATCCTACACCATTTCAGACAAGTAGCTGTCCAGTCTCTTCTTAGCCTCCAGTGATGGAGCATCCACGACTTCTGAAAGCAACTTGTTCCACTGATCATTTGTTCTAATTGTCAGGAAGTTTCTCCTTAGTTCTAGGTTGCTCCTGTCCTTGAATAGTTTCCATCTGTTGCTTCTTGTCCTGCCTTCTGGTGCTTTGGAGAATAGGTTGACTCATCTGTCTTGTGACAATTCCTCAAGTATTAGAAGACTGCTATCATGTCACTCAAGTTCTTCTTTTCATTCAACTTGACATATCCAATTCCTGCAACCAATCCTCATATGTTTTAGGCTCTAATCATCATGGTTGCTCTTCTCTGCACTCTTTTTAGAGTCTCAACATCCTTTTTTATATAAAACGTTGAGCCACATTGGATGCAACATTTCAGGTGTGGACTTATTAAGGCTTTATAAAGTGGTACTAATACTTTTTGGAATGGTTTTATTCCCTTTTGGTTTTCTTCCCCAAGAATCATAATTGAGCCCAAAAGAGGAAATGAAAAATCCAACATCGCTTTAATTTATTAAATGGTGTGTGTGGAGAGTTGTGTAGATGTATTCAATCAGTCAGAGTGGGATGCAGGACTAGCTGTGTTCAGTCAGTAGAGCTGGTCTTTCAGCTTTTTCCATGAAACTGGTGAACACTGGGTGGATTTATTTATTGATGAAACACAAAATTCTCCAAGCATTTCACAAGGGCAGAATTTTCTCTTCAGCAACATGAAGCTCTGCTTACTAGTACTCAAAAAAAAAGCCTTTGGATGCCTTTTACTAGTAATGACTAGTAGATTGCAGAAAAATGCAGGAAGTTCTATAGAATGAAAAATGGGACCATGGCAGAGATAAAGCTGGCCATTTTTTTTTTGGGGGGGGGGAGTGGATGTTCCACATACATCTCAGGAAAGCTTTATGGACATTCTCTTGCCTTTTGAAAGAATTTCTAAAGCAGCAAAATGTGTCTTGCAATAAATTGAAGAGATTCACACAAAGATAAATATTGAGGCATGAGAAAATGGAGAAATCAACTTTTAAGAAGAAAAAGTTCATTTTCCTAGAGCATTATAATTGTTTCAGAACATAACAAAATAGTAGAATTGGAAGGGACCTTGGAGGTCTTCTAGTCTGACCCCCTTCTCAAGCCGAAAACCCTATACCGTTCCAGACAAGTGGCTGAGATACAAATCCTAAACATCTTCAAAATATACTTGAGTGACAGGGGTGATTCAATTATAGGAAATGATCCAATGAACGATATTCAATTTGATTTAAATCAGTTGTGGGTTATATCTTGGCTTGGCCTGTTTTCTTTGTCTTGGTTACACCCTTTTTTTAAAAAAGGAGAGTGTAGGAAGTCCTCAGCTTCATGGAACTCAAAGAATAACAGAGGGACATGGAGGTCTCTTCTTAAAAGCCTCCAGTGATGGAAGCATCCACAATTTCTGAAGGCAAGCCGTTCCACTGGTTGATTGTTCTCACTGTTAGGAAATTTCTCCTTAATTCCAGGTTGTTTCTCTCCTTGATTAGATTCCATCCATTGTTTCTTGTCCTGCCCTCTGGTGCTTTGGAAAATAGGTTGACTTGCCTTCTTTGATGAAAGCAGAGCTACATAAATCTGAACAGGAGGATGTGTTAATCTAATCTCATAATGAAATATTTTCACTGGCTCCAAATTAAGAGAAAAGTCAATTGCTAAAACTGGGTAATGTTTAATAAGAAAAAGCCAGTGACCATGTGATCTTTTAAGGACAGGGGTGAAAAAGTGACATTTTCTAATACACATCATTCAAACTGTCGGGGTTCTTTATTTCACGAGTCATTAAGATGACTTCACAAAGTGGCCTATAACATTAGTAAATCAGTATCAGGAGCAGAACCAATATACCAAATAATACAAAAGACATGGCCCATAAAGACTTCATTTGCACATGATCAACTTTAACAATGGCTCCAAAACCAGTGACTAAATCAAAATCAATTCATCATGTTTTGTCTCAAGCCACAAGGTTAAGCCATCATGAGGTTTTTTTATTGGGTTTTATCATACTGAATAAACATATCCACTAGGGGTTGGTGAAGATTTTCAGTTATCCAGGTAGAATTGTCTGGAAGTTGAATTATGGCACCTTGACTTATTTTCTAGACTATGCTATCTGGTGTGAGCCTTGGAAGCCATATTTTATTTGGAAGCTTCGAGGATGCATTCAGTGCATCCTGGGAATTTGGGTGGGGGATTCATAGAGAGGTAGAAGATTAGACTCAACAACATTCTTTCTCAGAGAGTCAAGGACATGTTGCCCTGCACCTGGAGAGGAGTGTCTGGAGAAATGTCTCCAGTTAGGATGGCGTTTTGATTGGGGCATGTGATGGGTGCAGAGGGTGGATCTTTTAATTTCTTTTGGGAGGGGAAAATCTAGAACTTTCAGATTTGGGTTTTCCCAGATGTACCAATATGACAACTCTAATAAAAATAAAAACTGTAAGAAAATGGAACTTTGAGGAAATGCTTGTCTCAGAGTTTATTGGTTTGGAGTTGGTTAATTGGAACACTGACATCTGGATGGCTGAGAATCTTCACTGACATATTGTCACAGACTTTGGGGAAGAAAACTTGAGGTTGGTGCAGGAATATATAGCGCTAAGAATTTTAGGAGTTGGCATATTCTGACAACTCTCTGCTTACTCCTATTTCCCTAACTTGCTCAGATTGAAGAAGCTGCTTGGTTGGGCAGTGAAACAAGAAAACAAGTCCTGTTGCCATGACTCAACTTCCAAACAATATCCACTACAGCTTGTCAACCACAGGTGCTGGATAAATAGTTTAAGATTCCTTCAGATTAATCCAGTAAGGTTAGGTAGCATCTTTGAGCTCTAGATACAGCCTCAACTGAACAATATAAATTAACAACAATAGCAATAGCAACAGCAACAGTGTTGTGATTTGAGAGACTTCCTCTCCTTGAACATCTATCTACATCAGATCTGACAGGAGTTGCATCTTATGAGTTCCATGTACTATTTGATGGGACCCAGGAGGAAATGTTTTTTCTGCCAAGATACCCATTTTTTTAGAGACACGGTGGCTCAGTGGCTAAAATGCTGAGCTTGTAGATGAGAAAGGTCAGCAGTTCAGTGGTTCAAATCCCTAGCGCTGAGTAATGGAGTGATCTTCCTTTATTTGTCCCAGCTTCTGCCAACCTAGCAGTTCAAAAACATGCAAAAATGAAAGTAAAAAATAGGGACCACCTTTGGTGGGAAGGTAACAGCGTTCCTTGTGCCTTCGACAATAATTCCACAGCAAGCCACATGACCATGGAGATTTCTTCGGAGAGCGCTGGCTGTTCGGTTTTGTAATGGAGATGAGCACAGCCCCTGAGAGCTGGAAACAACTAGCACATATGTGCAAGGGGAATCTTTACCTTCACTTCCCCCATTTTTTGAAAAAAAAATCATTATCCCAGAAGTTAGTTTGGCACTTAAATCAATTTACATCAAAACTTTATCGCAGTCTTTAGGATGGGTTCGAAGAGTTGGCTCTGCAGTTGTGCCTTGTGTTGAGCCTTAGCAACGGCTATATTAAATAATATTCATAGGTTGACTGGGATGACATGTTATCAGATTTTTAATCATGGTTTTGGGAGCTACATGTTGTTGGGTTTATTTTATTTTTTTGTGGTTGCTGTTTTTTTAATTGTTGTGAGCCACCCAGAGTCACATTGACCAGATGGACTGCTACAC
Source organism: Laticauda laticaudata (assembly GCA_004320025.1). NCBI lineage: Eukaryota > Metazoa > Chordata > Lepidosauria > Squamata > Elapidae > Laticauda > Laticauda laticaudata. The sequence continues at coordinate 67,965 of BHFT01070896.1, read as the reverse complement.
AAATGTAGTAAATAAATAAACAAACCAGAACTCTTTAAGAAAGAAGTCCTTTGGAATATGTATTTGGCTCCTGTATGCTGCTGTCAAAGGGATATATTTAAAATGTTACCCTTCCAATAATGTTAACAAACCCACTACAAGCATCTTAATTGAACTGCAAATTATTTCCTTTTACATGGTAAAAGGAACTCATTAATAATACGATGTCTTCTTTCATTTAAAATGCAATTAGTTTATGAATTAAGATAAATTAGTCTTAAATGGTGGGCTACCCTTAGTTTCAAGAGAAAGCATATCAACACTTTTGTTCCCTTTGTCTACCTCTGTGTTAGAAAGGCTTAAAAGGTAAGCTGCATAGTAAAAGAGGGAATGGAATAATTAGTTTGTTTTTCATGCGATAAAGAAAATTGGAAGTCTCTTCTTATATATACGTACATATATTTAAAATCTGTACTGTTTCTTGCAGATTTTCTTTTGTTTGTTTGTTTGTTTCTTCATTGGGAATTCCCAAGTGGGGAAACTTTGGGGAAAGCATACACTGAAATAGCACAACCAAGTACAGTGGTTTCAAACTGCTTAGAAACTCATCGGATTTGGTACTCAACACATTTTGATGCAAACATTTTGTCCCGATACTCATATGTTCAGTTCTCAGTGCTGACAACCTAGTATTTTTCAATGTCAGCTGACATTGGGTGAAGAGTCGCAGAGGAAGATTCAAACTTGAACTAAGAAGGAATATACTGATGATGAAAGAGGTATGAAGCAGTGGAGCAGCCTGCCACCTGGACTCATAGATACTGCATCCCTTGAAATTTTCAAGAAAGAATAGGCAGCCATTTGTTTGAGAAGGTGTGAGGATTCCTTCATTAGGCAAGAGTTGGGACCAGCTGACTCACTAGGTCCCTTCCAACTCCATGGTTCAATGAATCCCTTGGACTGCATTCCCTATGCTCTTGTATTTTCTGAATGGACTTGACTCATTAGTTAAGACAATGTCCATGTTTTGGCATCTATGTTCCATTTTTCCACTTGATACTAGAAAGCTTCCATAATGGATGGTCATATTTGTTCACCACAGTTGATCTTCCATTTGAGCATCAGATATTTTGCTAGGAGAATTTGCTGCTCTCCTTCTCAGTTAGCAAAGGTACCTCGAGACCATCCTGCTATGGTAGTATTTCAGAGTCTGGGAGTTACATTTATGCCAGTCTGTGGCTCTGCCTCTGCTGTCTTCTGTGCTACCAGAATTAGGAAACTGCCTTCTAACTATTTCCAGAAGAGCTACAGGACAATCATTGTCAGTTCAACCTCAGTTCGGTGGGGTTTGCGTCAAATGGAACCTTTCATCAACTTCAGGACTAAAAGCTCTGGTAGGAGCTAATAATACATCTTTTATGCCACAAAGAAGTTAAAAAATCCAGTTCATTCATCTAAAAGCATAGGTGTTAGCTTCATAAGTCTATAAGCTGTATTACATGTGATACTTTAGAATATGTTGTTCTTTTTTTCTTTCCTTTCCCTTTCTTTTCCTTTTGTTTTCTGCAGACTCAACACAGGAATGGAATACCAAAAAGAAGTAGATAAGTAAATTGCACAATTCAGCATCAAAATAAGACTGCCCAGCTAAGTCCTTAGCAACTGAAGAAGACGTGGTTTGTTAAGGAGATGTCATAGTGCTTGGCTTCTACATTTTTCCCCAAGATTTGGATGACTTTGACTTTAGTTTTTCAGAAAACTTAAAAATCTGACTTTTCCCTCAGGCACTGGGGTCAGGAATTTGGTCAGCCTCACCTCCATGTGAGGCTTTCTCATCTCCTTGAATGAGAAAGTGTATTATTTGTGGGTCTTGACCAGTGGTGGTTTTCAAACCTTTTTACGACCAGTTCTGTGGGCATGGCTTAATTTGTGGGTGTGGCTTGGTGGTCATGTAACTGTGTGGGTGTGGCTTGGTCACATGACCAGATCGGCATGGGTTTGTAGCCATGTGACTGGGTGGGCATGTCTTTGTGGATATGTGGGTGGGATATGTGGCCATGTGACCAGCAAACCAAATACAAGTGGTCCTCACTTAATGGCCGGTTGCTTAGCAAGTGTTCTAATTTATGACTGATCTCCCCAGAGCTACTTGATTTGTTTTGGAGTTTTGACAGACACACACACGCGCACACACACACACACACACACACACTTCTAACCCTGCTATTCTATGATTCTGTAAGGACCTCCTGCTGGAGGAAGGGGTTGGACTAGATGACCTCCAATATCCTTTTCAGGCCAGCACTAGATTGCTGTGTGCTTCAAAGAGTCTTCTGAAGTCTTCTGGTTTCTGTCCTTCCTTCCTCTCCTTTTTTCTCTCTCCTTCCCTCCCTCTTTCCATGCATTTATCTACCCATCCATATATCTCATTCATGGTCTCCTCCCTCCCTCTTTTTCTTTCTTTGTCCCTTCCTTCCATCTCTCCCTTTCTTTGTCTATCCCTTTTCTTCCTTTCACTTCCTTTTTTCTTTCTTTCTCCTTCTTTTCTTTCTTGTCTCCCTTCCTATCTCATCCCCTCTTTTTCTCTTTCCCTCTCTTTTTCTCTCTCTTTCCCTCTCTCTATCTCCTCCCTCCTCTCTCTGTGTCTCTCTCTCTGTGTCTCTCCTCCCTGTATCTCTCTCTCTCTCTCTCTCTGCCCCTCTCCTTCTCTACTCTGTGTGTGCATGTGTGTGAGTGTCCATCTGCCTGTCAGTCTCTCTCCCTCTCCCTCTCTCTGTCCCCCCCCCTCTCTCTCTCAAAGCTGCGGCTGGGCCAAGTGCTCTTCACTACTTTCAAGGGATGCTTCCAGCGCAGCTGGCGATCCTTCTTCAGCCAGTCCCTTCGGGCGACCCTTCTCCTCCTCTCGCAACCGGTGGCCATGGTGGGTCCAGGAGGAGGGTGGCGTGCACACTTTGGAAGAAAAATGGGAAGGGAGAAGGACCCAGGAGCCTTTTTTGACATCTGCTGTGCATGCTTGTTCTCTTACCCCAGGGTATCTACACTTTAGGAATGGGTACTTAAAGAGAGCAGAGATAACGACATTGCAATAGGTTGCCATGAGGAGGGTAATAGTTCCACTCCATAGAACTGAGTTATGAGTAACAGCGTTATTGGAGTGGGCTTCTGTGGGGCTTAATGGAAAGGAGGGAGAATATTTTATCAATTAGGAGGTTTTGGCAAACGAAGATTTGAGTGGAGCAGTTGGAGGTTTAGTTTTCACAGAGACAAATGCGGACACGTTTCTCTGACAGGATAGAAAACTCTCAGAATAAATAAAACAGCCCCTTTGTTCATGGGCAGAGTGCATTTTATAGCTGAATAACTATCAACAGAGTCGCAGACACCCAGGCAGGCTAGCCCTCCACGAGGTGAGTCAGATGTAACAGCTTGGCAGTCGCTCATGCAAGCGGCGAACAGAGGAGCTTCCACAGGGCACGAACCCACCTGAGTGGAAGGTTTCCCACCCTCTCCCTAACCTGAAGGAGGAAAGCTGCATTGACTTGCTTTCTGCTGGTTGCCGTGTGGAGCATGGTGAGCGATGGCATTCGGGGTGGCGGGGTGAGGGGGAGGGAGAGAGAGGTTGAGCTTTGCAATATGCTGCGGGGTGGAGCTCTGCAGATGTTTGGGGAGCTGTCGAGCTTTGCAGCATGGAGTAGAAGGTGTGGGGGATTTGCAGACTACACTGCCAGGGCTGGGGGTGGGCGGGAGGAGAAGAGGCGAGGAGGGCGGGATTTTGCGGGGAAGTAGGGCTCAGAGAGAGGCGTGTTGCAAAAGAGCGTTTTCTCCAATCTCACCAAGGCCTTTTCTGCCTTCGTGGGTGCATCTTTCGCAGTGTCACTTCACCACCTTCCTTTTCCTATCCCTCATCTCTTTCATGACCTCAGAGTGGGGCTGTGGGGGATGAGCAGGTGTGGGGAGGTGGAGGCCGAGAAGGGGCGCGAAGCGCTGAATGCGATCACTGAAGGGGACTGCAGCATAGGAAAGACGGCAGCCGGCCAGACCTACACACAGGAGCAAGCAAGTGCTGGGTGCGGAAGCCCTGAAAGCAGGGGGAGAGGAAGAAGCAACTGCGGGCCAGTTCCGAGGTGCTTGTTTTGCAGCACTCAGGCTGGGCTTACTCCCCCGAATGCCAGCTCAGCTTCTTTTAAGCTTGGGACGGCTGATGACAGGGCGGGGGAGTCCTGCCACAGAAAACCACTGCCATGCTGCTACTGGGAAACTACTGCTGTGGCTGCTGCTTGTTTTGGCTCTGTGTATGTGTTGCTTTTCCCTCCACTTTCAGCGAGTAACACCAGGTTGGCACTTTAGGAGATTAGACGGTCCACATCGCTTGCCACCAAGGAGCGCGCGTGGAAAAATTTCAGCTGACGGAGTAGGCTGAAGCAAAAACACAGTCTTCTTCCTCATGGGGGGCAGGGGGTAGAGTCACCATGCATGGATGGGGGTGGGAAGGTGGGAATGTCAAGCACACACATGTGACTGCCTCTGCGTGGCTGGAGCTGGAGGTACTGCTGATGTTAAATGGAAATTGATGGAACACTTCCAGCGCAGCTGGCGATTCTTGTTCAGCCAGTCCTTTCAGGCAACCCTTCTCCTCCTCCACTCATGACCAGCACACATACAGAGACACAGAGAGTGGGGGAGAGAGTGGGGAAGATTCCCAGGTCCCAGCTGCTTCGCTATCTCCTACCATCAACTTTACCTTCTCAGGCTCGGTGAGGGAAGGGAGGGTGAGGGGCAGGAGGACCAGCTGCTTCAGGCAAGGTGAAGAGGCATTGACCAAGCACCGGCGAGTAGAAACCTGGGAATGGTGGCTCCTGGTTCAGCTGGCCTGAGGGGCTGCTGCAGGCATTTGCGACAAGGGGAGCAAGAAGCCCTGGGATATTTGCCCACCCACCTTCTGGCTGCCTGGGCTGAGCTGGCCTGGGCTGGAAGAGGCATTTCCACCACTGGGAGAAGGAAGAAAATGTGCTCCGGGAGGCTGGGCAGGAAGGCGGATGTCCTGGGGCTGCTGCACATGTGCACTGCATGTGTAGCTGCTGCACATGCAGTGTGCATATGCAGCAGCCCTAGGACATCCACCTGAGCTGTGCCATGGCCACCACGTGGTAGGGAAAGCTAGGAAAGCAACCGGGACAAGCGGGCGATCGGGTGACCCAGTTCGGGGGCATGGCCAGCCAGGGGTCGCCACCAGTTTGGCGACCCACACCAAATCACCACTACTGGGTCACCTGAGCCAGTGTGAACCAGTTGAATACCACCTCTGGTCTTGACACATTGAATAATGTTTAGATAAACTGTTGTCTGATACCTTTTTTCAACCAACCAATCTTTTTTCAAACCAACCAAAAGGTTGGTTTTCCACAAGTTGCTGAGAATGAGATGGGCAGCCATAACAGCTGAATACATACATAGATACACACTGAACATAAATAAGGAAGAAAAGCAAAAAGTAGAGTGTTATAAGGAAGCCATTGCTTACCCCAAACATTTGTCTGAGATCCGGATCCCGAAATCTGAAGGGAATATTCGAAACATGCAGCCGTTTGGGCTGTGATTTGTTCTCTGTGTTTTCAGAAGATTGTGTCTGTTGCTGACCGTCGGTCTGTGCTGCATCATCCGTCTGCTAAAAGAATTCGGGAGACAGAGGAAAAGAGAAAGTTAATCGAGCGATCAGAATCTATTTTGCACTGAGACTTTTCTGTTCTCTTCCAAAACTGCAGTGCAGGTTTTTGGGCAAGTGCCTGCAGCAATGGCGGAAGAAACAAACAACCTGCAAAGAATCACATCATCATCTTCATCATCATCATCATCAAAAGCAAAGTTTAAATCAGATTGGGCTCTCTCGTTGGTTCATGTCTTGAGACGTGGGACCTGGCAAACTTCTCCCAAGGTGCTGCCTTTGAATTACGATTATAGAAAGTTAGCTTAGTTAATTCAGTTTACTTTATTGTCATTGCACCTCGTACAACAAAATAAAATGCCATCTTCAGTGTATATTGTAACTATAAAAATAAAACACAAGCACACATCCTTTGCATTCTATACAATTGAACTGAAAACGCGATATTGCATTAATATTGCACTGTACAGTAGAATTCAATATATGCCCTGGGATAGAAGCTGTTTTTCAGTCTATTTGTCCTTGTTTTTATTATTCCTGTATCATCTGCCAGATGGTAACAGTTCAAAAAAAAAGGTGCCCAGGACAAGATGGATCTTTAAGAATGTTTTGAACTTCCTTAAGGCAGCGGGAGCTATAAAGCTCTTCCAAAGAGCAGAGAGGGCAACCCAGGATCTTCTGGGCAATGACATGAACCCTCTGGAGGGCTTTCCTATCTGCCCCTGTGCAATTGGCAAACCATACACAGGTGCAGTAAGTTAAGATACTCTCTATGGTGCAGCANATTGGCAAACCATACAGAGGTGCAGAAAGTTAAGATACTCTCTATGGTGCAACAGTTTTTCATTCAGCTGTTGTTTTCTGAGAAGTCTCAGGTAGTATAATACCTGCTGGGCCCTTTTGACCAGGGCTGCAATGTGGGCACCCCAGGTCAGGTCCTCTTTTAGGGTAACACCCAGAAACTTAAAACTAGCCACTTGCTCCACTCGGTTTCCATTGATAAGCAAGGGCTGGATGTCTAATCTGTTCCTTCTATAGTCCACTATAAGCTCCTTGGTCTTATTGGTGTTGAGGACCAAGTTATGTCTTCACACCACGAAAGAATCTGTTAAGTGAGTTTTGCCCCGTTTTACGATGCCTCGCTTTTCTTAAGCACTACAGTTGTTAAGTTAGTCCCCCCATTGACTTTGTCAGAGGGTTGCAAATGGGGATCGTGCGACCCGGGACACTGCAATATCATCATAAATATGAGTCAAGTGTCTGAATTTTGAACGCGGGACGATGAGGATGCTGCAAGGGTCATTAAGTGTGAAAAATGGTCATAAGTCACATTTTGCCATTAATTTTGAATGGTCACTGAATGAACCGTTAACTGCCATTAACTCTGAATGGCCACTAAATGAACTATCATAAGTTGAGGACTACTTGTATCTAGTTTTGGATAAAACCGCATCCAGTTTTGGTCACCTTAGTGTAAAAAACATTGTTGAGATTCGGGAAAAACTGCAGAAAAGAGCAACAAAGACAATTTAGAAGGCTGGAGGTGAAGACATATGAAGAACAATTCCAGGAATTGGCCATGTCCAGTCTAGTGAAAAGAAAGGCTGGGGGGACATGATAGCAGTCTTCCAATATCTCAGGGGCTGTCCCAAAGAAGAGGGAGTCAAGTTATTCTCCAAAGCACCTGAGACAAGAAGCAATGGATGGAGACTAATCAAGGAGAGAAGCAATTTAGAACTGACGATAAATTTCCTAACAGTGAGAACAATTAATCAGTGGAATGACTTCTTCCAGAAATTGTGAATGCTCCAACAATGGAAGTTTTCATGAAGAAATTGGACAACCATTTCTCTGAAATGGTATAGGGTTTCCTGCTTGAGCATGGGGTTAGACTAGAAGACCTCCAAGGTCCCTTTCAACTCTGTTATTCTGTTCTGTTCTTCAGAGTATAACAGTGGTCGGATTCAACATTTTTTACTACTGGTTCTGTGGGCGTGGCAGGGGAAGCTTACTGCAAAATCTCCATTCCCTCCCCATCCCACTAACCTACTTTCCAGCTCTGTTCTCCTATGTAGGACAACCAAAGAAGACCCAGCTGATCAGCTGGGACTCAATGGGAGGCAGAGAAGAGATGGGGCGTGGCCAGTCAAAAGCGGTATTTGCTGGTTCTCTGAACTACTCAACATTTCCGCTATCGGTTCTCCAGAACTGGTCAAAACCCTGCTGAATACCATCTCTGGAGTAAAAAATAAACTTTGTGATATGCCTAGATTACAGGGAATTTATCAGGGCTACAAAATCAGAAACCTGACAGTTTCCCTCCGCTTTACAAAATTAAAAGTTTGGGAAAATTTAAATAGAGGGCACACAAGGGCAGTTTGTTTTAAAGGGCTCGACTAAAAAGGAAGCAATGGCCTTGTTGAGATTGTTTCCCTGCCACTACTAACTGTTTTGTAGTTATTAAAGGAATTGGAATATGGTCAGGTCTGACCAACGTGGAGCAGAGGATTGCATCAGGATTTTATTAGTTTCACAGATGGAGGGCTGGAACAAGCCCCAGAAAATGAGCTGATGGTAGCTTGGCCCAGTTTTGTAGATGTGTGTCTTACATTTCGTATTTTGAACAACAAGAACACAGAAAAATGACAAGTTTCATACACTATTCTAAGCCACCATTTAATTGCGGTTTACCGGATACACAAATTGAACTGGGTTTCACGTGTTTCTGCACAAAGCACAAATCAGTTTGATGAAAGCTGAAGCCATAAGCTACGGTTTGAAAACTGCAATGGCTAAATTCAAGCACGCCAATACTTTTTTGAACCCCGTGTAAAGCAATCTCCACAGTCCATGCATGCCTCTGAATGGCTGGGATAAGATAGCAAAGCCTATTTGCATTTTTCTTCTCCAATTTTTAACTGTTTTGGCCAGGTCTAAATTACTCTTGAAAACTTGCAGCGGTTTAAGTCATTTGAATCTCTCTTCTTCAGCAAATAAAAGCCCAAGGTTAAATGCATTACCGTCTGTGCTTGCTCTATTTTGTTTTATTTCTATTTTTCCTTCCTCAACTGTCCATCTATAAATTTGATGAATTTGCCAACTTATATACCTTTTTAAAAAATGGACTTGTCATACTTCTTGCACAACCCACCTTTAAAAGCCCAAACTGGACAGAACCTAGAACTTAGGAGGAATTTCCTGACAGTGAGAACAATTTACCAGTGGGATGTATTACCTCTAGAAGTTTTGGATGCTCCAATATTGGAAGTTTTTAAGAAGAGATTAGACAACCATGTTGCATGTGCAGTGGTGCTTTTCCGGGCAACCTCTCACGTGCCGGCAGAAATGGCTCTGCAAGCCACTTCCAGGAGGTGTGCCATAAGTTCGCCATCATGGGTATAGGGTCTCTTGCCTGAGCAGTGGGTTGGACTAGTACAGGGGTCGGCAACCCATGGCTCTGGAGCTGCATGTGGCTCTTTCATCCCTCTGCTGCAGCTCCCTGTCACCGGTCGCTGCCACAATTTTGAGAGGAGCTTCTGGGTGGGGAAGAAACATGTGGCACCAGGAAGAGACTCTATGACAAGGGGTGGGTTTTCCGGTCGGCTCCACAATTGATAGGACATTTGGTTAAGACAGATAGAGGGAAAAAAGGACACTGTACTTGGAGGAGACTCTATGGTGGGGGAACCGGACTTCCGGTCAGCAGAGGAAAAAAAGAGGATGTTGCGTTAGGAGGAAATTCTATGGAGGGGGATTCGGACTTCCGGTCAGCTCCAGAATTGAATGGGGAGGCTTCTGGTTATGAACTTTGTGGCTCTTTTGAGTGTTTAAGGTTGCCGAACCCTGGACTAGAAGTACTCCAAGGTCCCATCACCAAATCTGTTATTCTGCTTTGTAAGTGGTTTGCCAAGTGAGAAGAGGAAGGTTGTGTGAACAGCTCACAGAAGCTGCCCAACACTGTTCTTAGATTCCGTCTATCCTTCCATTCTTCAAAAGAACTCAAATAATCATCTGTGGATCCCCTTCCTTCTTCTCTCAGCTTCATAACCACCATTAATTAGATTAGGATGTGAGCAATATCAACTGCTTCAAGAGGAAAGGATTGACTCTGACTCCTTCACCTCATGCTATGTATTACAGGTAGTCCTCAACTTATGACACCTGGGGCCATTTCTGTTGCTAAGCAAGTAGGCTGTGAAGCGAGTTGCACCTAATTTTACAATCCTTTTCTGACCCCGGGATGCTGCTATCATTGTAAATGCATACTGGTTGCCAAGTATTCAACTTTTGCTCATGTAAGGATGCTGCAACAGTCGTAACTGTGAGGACCAATCCTAAGTAATTTATTTCATGCCACTGTAATTTTGAACGGCTGCTAAATGAAGAGTTGTATATTGAGGACAACCTGTATATCTCTCAAGAGATGAATAAGCAAAGCCAAGCATCATTATATTAGATGGAAGTGGGATTGGGTGACAACTTCTCTAATAATGAAATACAACACTGTTTTTCAACCTCAGGAACTTTTAAAGATGTGTGGACTTCAACTCCCAGAATTCCCCAGCTGCATATAAAAATATTAACAAAACAGCAAGTTGAAATCCACTTTTTTAAAAAAAATTCAACTGTAAGGCATCTGCTTTCCCTGCATACAACACACACAGCTGGCATGTAGCCCAGCTGAAGGTTTATCACTTGATCTAATGCTTACAAGGACGAGATCTTTGCTAATGTAGATCCTACTCGGAGAATCCACCCTAACAATGTCCTGGGGGGATGGAGATGGGAGCAAAGCACCCCTACGTGCAATTTCACGCATTCATCAACTGCCGAAGCATATTATTATTGTTGTTGTAGTTATTGTTGTTGTTGTTGTTGTTGCTTGACATCCCCAGCACTAAAGCCTGAATTGTTCAAACATGTGCATTAAACATACAGAGAAATTCCTTATCTGAATACAAAAGAACATTTTGCCAGGCAAGGCATTGGAGATTTGAAACATTGCTTTCTAAAAAGAAAGAAAAAGAAAAAGAAAAGGTATGATGGAATGGAAGAAGTCAGCCCATTTCTATTCTGTCCAATTTGTTGGGAGAGTCAACGGCACCTGGAGGGAAGTTTTTCAAGCATTTGATGACCCAGGGTGAGATACAAAATAAACACAGTCACAAAAAACAGATGAAGCCCCTTTTATTCCTTCACTTTGCTTCCAAGCTCCAAATATCCTTGACTGGAGACAAAAAACTCCCACACAACCAGTTACAAGAAGGAGGAAATGCTGTTTAAATTATAAAGAGTAAAAAACAACACAAACCAGGCAAGATAAGGCTTGAAGACATCCACAGACATCAGAACACACACTGGGAAGGACACCAAACTCAGAGAGGAACAATAAACTAGAGATATTTCCAGGTTTGTTTCCAGTGCTCGCCCGTACACATGTCGGTCCTTTTATCCAGTTGTCACAGCTGCAGCCCATGAAGAGGATCAAGGCCCTCTCCTCCCCAGTAGACCATGTTTCTTCCTTATCTTCTCCCTGCGTGTCCTAGGATGGAGAGGGGATGGGCCTGGGTTCTCCTCTAACTGTCCAGTTGGCCTCTGCCCTTCCCCAGCCTCCTTCACAACCTCCGGAACCCACTCCCCTTCAGCTGTTCCTCCTCTCCCTCAGAGTCAGTCTCCACCAGGGGCATGACACCTTGCAAGCAAGGGAGAACTCGACCGCACATAAAAGAGATTTTTCCTCCCGTCCAATCTGTCAAAATCATAAGTCATGTCAATTAATTCCACGGTCGGTTCCACTGACTTCACTGGGAGGCCTCTTAAGATACTGGAAAGCACAGGCCTTGGGTCCCACCCTCTTCAGATGTGATTGTCAACATGTCCCCGTTGCCACCAACACTTCCTTACCTTGGGGTAGGCAACCGAAAGACAGCTGGTCCTTTTCATGGCCTCCAGAAACCGTCCCAGATATAAAAACATTTGCTCCGAACAGCTGACACCTCCCTTCCTTGCCCAAATCCCTGACTTTCATCCCAGAGAAGTCAAGGCTGAGGCAAGCTGAAGCATAGGCCAATTCATGAAAACACGTGACCGCACATTTGTTCAGGAATGAAAAAGCCGGCAACTTGACAACTTCCTTCTCACACGGTGGCAGATCCTCGTAACACTCGGAGGTACACACTCCCGTCGCCTCCAAAATAGGCAGCTTTACTCCAAAGAGTACAGTTAGTCCTTGACTTAACGAACACGTCAGTTGCTAAACAAAGCAGTCATTAAAGGTAGCTATGCAAGCTTTTTTTGCCATGGTGAAGTGAATCGCAACAGTTGTTCAGTGAACTGTGCGGCTATTAATTGAATCTGGCTCCACCCAACCCCATTAATCTGACCCATTGGAAGCCAGCTGGGAAGGATAGGATTAGGATTAGGATTAGGATGGAATGGAATGTAGAATAGAATAGAATGGAATGGAATGGGAATAGAATAACAGAGTTGGAAGGGACCTTGAAGATCTTCCAGTCCAACTCCCTGCTTAGGCAGGAATCATGTGACCCTGGGAAAATGCCATAAATACTTGCCTGTATTTTGACCATGTGAGCATGGGGATATTGCCAAGGTTGTAAGCATGAAAACCAATTAAAAGTCACTTTTTTTGGAGTTTTGAAGGGTCACTAAATGAAAAGGGTTATAAGTCAAGGGCTACCTAGAAGGGACAGCAAAAGATACGGTGTTTATCAGCCACCAAGCTGCACATCCCCAATTCCCAAGTAAGAGATTATATATTTTTTTCCTTGCAGTTTCCTGCTATTCTCCTGCACAGGTTTCAAAGCCAACACCCCAAATTATATACACCTGAAGAAAGAAAGGTCTCTTATTCACTCTCAGTTACAACAAAATCAGCTGCAAAAGGAGAACTGACACACCAGCCCAGCTGGGTTTCACCACTTGGGCTGTTTACAAACCCCCCCCCCCAAAAAAAAAGCCTCCACAAATTCTNTTTTTTTTTTTTCCTTCGAAATTGTCTGACAACTTAATCTGGCTTGATACCTTGACAGAAAGGATGGAGAATGTCAGATTGATACCCACCAGCCCCCCTCCCCCCCCAAAAAAACCCCACCAGATCCCCCAAAAGTGAAAAGCTTAAAAAAAAAGCACACAGCCAGAAGCTGCCCTGTCATCCTGAAACAGACCTGTTAGTTTACAGCACTGGAAAACTATCTTTCCTCTCCCTGACCCAACTTTCTTTCTTTCCTTTTTTCTTTTTGAGGAAGTTTCCACGGGAAAACAAAGTTTGTTTCTGGGCACCTGATTTCCTGCTCCAAAAGATCCCTTTTGTTTGGCTTCTCCCTGTTATAACAGCCTGCCAACCTCGGAAAAACAACACTACTTTGGTCAGCCAGAAGGGTTGCCTTAGACCCAGAGTGGAACGCGATCAAGCACTCGAACAACAACAAAAACAACAACAAAAAAAAACCAAGCCTACCCACAAATTCTGCACAATTATTTTTTCCTGTTTGCTTCACCCCAGATTAACTTCACTGGAAGCTGGTACTCCAGTGCAGCCTATCCTTTTGCATTCAAGCCCCACCTTTCTGCAACATGACTGGCCAAACTGGGAAAACTCCACCCTGTTTGCAAAGCTTATAATCCTAATTGGTAAAGGCTAATATCTATTATTGAAAGAACTTTTTCCTTGCTAGCAAGATAGGTTCAGCAGGTTAAGGCACTGCTGAGCAGGCTGGTTTCTTAAAGGTACAGCACGGCAACCCAGCAGGAAAAAAAAAAGAAAAAAGGAAACTTTGATAGGGAAACGGGGGCAGTCCAAAAACCGCACAAATGCGACACCCACAAGGCAGAGCAAGGCTGGGCGGAGAGGTAAATAAAAAGGAAAACAAGTTAGTTATGTTTTGGGGAACTTTCAGGTAGTTGTAAGGTGCCTGTCAAGAAGCACAGCAGGAGCAAGGTGAAGTCACTTGAAATAAATGTGTGTGAGATTGAGGTCAGCCTGTTGTGATTAAGCTGGTTGGGAAGCAAAACTTTGCAAATTGCAAAAAACAAACAAACACGTCATTGGAAGCCATTGGATTTATCTCTGTTGGTAGTTAAAACCACCCGTCTCCTAGGAAAATGAAATAGTTTAGGATATACTAAAAAGGAAGAATATTTCCCCCAAAAAGAAAAGTAGAAACTCAGAGAAGCAGAAACTCAGCTCCACCCCCCACCTTTGCTAATGGACCATTACTCTGACCTAGGCCAGTCTATTTTACATAACAAAGATCTACTCCAGGTAGAACTATAATAGGAATTGCCCAAAGCCCTTTTCTTCTTTTCCTTCACCCAACATCCTGAAGCATGTGATCTTCTTTTTTACTTTGGAGCTCCAAGCTATGTGGTCCTCTCCACCATTAAACCATTTTTCCAAACAGCCTCCATGTTTCCAGTTTCTTTCTTCCCACTTGGAACTGAACCCAGAAGATAATTCTTCCAACACCTCCCCTGCTCTTTGTTTATTTTATTTTTTTAAATAAACTTTCTTAATCTTTTATAACTTTAACACAAAGAATGTAACTATCTTAACTTCAACAGATTGTAACATACATCTTATACTACTATTTTGTGCATTATTTACAAATATATACAATTTCTGCAAATGTAAATATTTAACTTATATGTTGCTTATCATAAATTTTTTCATCATCCATTTATCTATCTTTGCTCAATCCAGTCATACCTTTTTTCCCAAAACTTATAATATTAGGTCTCCCCTCTCTCTCTCTTGTAACAACAGAGTTAATGTATCCATCTCGGCACAGGTCATTATTTTTTTAATAATCAACTCATCTGCCGGTATACATGCATGTTTCCAACATTGGGCAAAAGCAATTCTGGCTGCAGTCAAAATATGTAATACTGTTTATTGATATTTCTCCCATATTTCTTTTTAAATATTGTTTTATTTTAAAAGACAAGATCAACCTTTTCCTATTTGCAAAATTGTAACCCATGCTGTTTTCAATGTCTTTGCCCCGGGTTGGGGGGGGGAGGGGTGTGTGTCAACCAGCAAGGTGATAGTTCCCTCCTACTAAAAAAAATACACTATTTCAAGTTGTTATTTTCCATACAGCTGAGAAAGCAACAAGACAGTCCCATCAGGATCTCACACATGCATCAGGCTGTAAAACAAGCACAGACAGACCTGGACGTATGATCACAATGGAGTTCCAAAATTTCTGTTGCTAAGTGAGACAGCTGTGGAGTGAATTTTGCCCCATTTTACGACTTTCCTTGCCGCATTTGTTAAGTGAATCACTGCATTTGTTAAGCGAGTACTACGGTTGTTATCTGGCTTCCCCATTCACTTTGCTGGTCAGATGGTTGCAAAAGGAGATCATGTGACACTGCAGCCATCATAAGAAAGAGTCAGTTGCTCAGTGCTTGACTTTTGATCCCTTGCAATCAGGGGTGGGATGCTACCAGTTCTGCCAGTTCTATAGAGCCGGTAGCTCTGAAGAGCAGCAGACACAGAACCGGTTCTGCGTTTGCTGCTGTTTGGCCCACCTGCCTGCCTGGACTCTTACCTGACCTTTATTTCCTGCTTTTTCAACCTCAGCTGCTTTGCGCGGCACAGCTGAGGTTGAAAAAGCAGGAAAAAAGAGGCTTTTCAAACGTTGTGCACCTGTGCACAGTGCTTTTCAGCTGTACGGGAGGCACAGCCTAAGGTTATTTTACACATGCGCGTGCAAAACGGAGTCACCAAACCAAGTAACACCAGTTGAATCGTACCCCTGCTTGCAATGGTTTTAAGTCTGATCACGGTCGTAAGTCACTTTTTTTTAGTGACGTAACTTCAAACAGTCATTGCATGGACTCTTGTATATAGTCTTTAAGTCCTCAGATTTGTTGGAAAACTAGACACTGCAAAAAAATTCTGGGGAGAGAAGCTGTTCCAAGGTTTTTATTATTGCTGTGTTTGGGTACAGCTAAACCTCGACTTACCACAGTTCATTCACAGACCGCTCAAAGTTAAAACAGCACTGAAAAAAGTGACTTATAGTTCTTTTTCACATTTACAACCGTTGTGGCATCCCCATGGTCATGTGATCCAAATTCTGACTCCTTCCAGCCAGTGGTGGGATTCAAATTTTTTTACTTGGTAGGTGTGGCAAAGGAAGGTTACTGCAAAATCCCATTCCCTCCCCACCCCACTAACCTGCTTTCCAGCTCTGTTCTCCTGTGCAGGGCAACAAAAGACCCAGCCAATCAGCTGGGACTCGGGAGGCGGAGAATAGATGGAGGCGGGCCAGTCAGAGGGGGTATTTGCCAGTTCTCTGAACTACCCAAAACGTCCGCTACCGGTTCTCTGGAACTGGTCAGAACTGGCTGAATGCTATCTCTGCTTCCAACAGACTCACATTTATGATGGTTGCAGTATCCCGGGGTCACAGGATCCCCTTTTTGTGACCTTCTGGCAAGCAAAGTCAATGGGGAAGCCAGAGTCATTTAACAACCATATGACTAATTAGCAATGGTAGTGTTTCACTTTATGATGGTGGCAAGAAAGGTGGCAAAAATGGGGCAAAACTCACTTAACAAATGTTTCACTTAGCAACAGAAATGTGGGGCTTAATTATGGCCATAGGTGAAGAAGCACATGTGCAGAAAATTGGAAGAGTGGTCCAGATTCAATTTCTTTACCCTTTCACTGCCTGTTTTAGGTGACCGTAAGGGATTTGTCCTGCACAGATTGCCAGATCTGCTCAAATTCACCCACAATTCTAGCAAACTGAGTTTATCTTGGGAAAATTCTTTTTTCGAGCCAACAAAGAAAAGTTATTTAGGTGAAATGGGTGGTAAAAGAAATGTGATGGATGAATAAATAAAAGATCACAAAATACACAAATGCAGCATTCACACTTTGTCTTACACAAGGCAGAGGAGCTTTCTGCAGGCTTCAAAGAAGCTGAAGTTTGCCAAACTTTAGAAAGACTTCAAAACAGCCCAGAAAAAGAATGTTTGGATTCTTGAACCCATTGCAACGTTTTATTGCAGAACAAAGTTGCATGTTTTTACAAAATAATTGGGATCTTTGTTTTCACAGCTGTGCACCTGAATCAGGAAAATCCAAGATGAAATTTCAACTTAATCGTATCTCAAGTGATCCTGGATCCAGTCCCACTTTGCAGACTGACTATCCTCCCAGGATTGTTGTAAGGAAGAAACAAGTAGGAATTATACCAACAAACACCATAGAGAAAAGAAATATTCTTATTTAAAGCAATCATTCTTAAGACATAATCATTCATAAGACAGGCAAAGCCAAAAATTAAGGATTAGTTCGCATCTTTTTAAACTACTTGGATGTTTTCCACTTTCAGGTACTTTTTAATTCTATTTAAAAGCACTGTATTCTATTCTATTAAAAGCATTGTATTCTATTAAAAATTACTTCCTGAGAAAGATGTGAAAACAAAATAAATTGCCTTTTAATCTCAGCACCTTTTCATTTTCATATTTCAGTAAAAAAAATTCTACAAATGTACAGCAATATTCTAATTGCTTCCACACACACTCTGCTTTTCTAAAAAAAACAACAATGCTTTATTTGTGCAGCTTTCAGAAATATCGACTTTTGTTAGCATCTTCTGTCTGAAGAGAAAGCCTAAATGTTACTACATCATCGACACATTAAAAAGCAGATTTCCAGCATCAGATAACAAAAGAAAACAGCTTCCTTAATGGACCTCAATGTCTACTTTTATTGCTTAGGACATGATGAATTGCGTCCAAAGTTTTTGGTGGGAAATGCCTAAAATTAAGCTTGGAAGTTTGGCAGCAAAATTGGGAGAATGACCAAAAAATGAGACAATTTGAGTTAAAAAGATCCATTTGACAGTATGGGAAGATAAACATTTAAATGGGTTAGATTTCTTCAGTTATGGTATTTTTAACATGCTTTACCCTATTTCTATGAAGATAGTGAGTTTATCTGAAAATGATCCAATTTCTCTTGTACATAATTTACCTTTAACACACTCATCTTAAATTGACTGAAACTCCAATAATGCATGCATATTTTTTTTTGGCCTCCACTACCATGGCTTTGTCTTAAATTCAGGGTCATCTCTTCAGAAACGGCCATTATATTTTTTATAAGAAAAGATGACTGCTCTTTCAGGAAATTTTGCTGTACTGTACACTAAAAATATCCAGAAATCTGGCATTCATTGCACAATTCCGGTAGCCAAAGATTTCTGATGTTGTAAATTAAGGACAGTTTATTTATTCAAATGTTTCCTTTTATGCATTTACCAATTTTGTTCTTACTGCTCTGGGAACAATAATTTGGCTCGATTCTTCTTTTGCAGTGAATTTCTTATTTTTCAACTGCATAAAAAATTAAAGTAGAAGGGGGAACTGGATCTGGTGGAGGTTGGGATCAACCCCTTATACCTGTCCTGGTGGGTTGAATAGTATCAGAGGGCAATGTCCTTTTGCATGCCACACCCTGTTATTATACCTTTTATCTTTCATGCAGGTCACACAAAAGCATTTGGGAAAGGTGTGCCAAATCAGTCACAAAGGGAGAAAGTATGCTTGATAAGGAAGCTCTAGGAATAGGACATTTTCCCTCCTATGCTGTGATTTGGGAGGGAAGCAAGAGTTAGACATCTAGTGAAATATGCCAGTGGTGGTGAACCTTTTTGGCACTTAGTGCCAAAACGAGAGCGCATGTGTGTGCCAGAAACCAAAAGAGTAGCTCTCTGAGGCACCATGCAGGAGTGCCAAAAACTGGAAGCTCAGTCTCGCGGTGCATGCATGCGCGTCGGCCACCTGGTCTTCTGGTTTTTAACAGAAATGGGTGCGCGAAGACTAGCTGGCGCACTGGGGAGCTGTTCTTCGTTTCCAGCACTCCCACTCACATGAAGGCCAGCTGGCTGGCGCATGAACACGGAAGAACAATGGATGATGGCTGGCGTGCCTGGAGAGATGGCTCTGCGTGCCACTTCCGGTATGCATCCATAGGTTCACCATCACGGGACTAGGCTACACTCCCAGATGACAAGTTTCTCATCTGTCCCAGATTTCAATAATTCAGATTTCTATGTAGAGTCTTAAGAATAGCTAGGTCACATGGGGAAAAAAATCTTACTTTGGCCCAGCAGCTTTTAAAACTTAACTTTTGAACGCTTGACTTTTTTAAAAAATAATTTTTATTGCGGTCCTGGGTGCTTTCTGAGCTTGGTTGTTTTCTTGCAGACGTTTCAATACCATAACTAGGTAACATTATCAGTGCTAGAAAGGAAATACCATTTGCATTGAGGATGTTACCTAGTTTGGGTAATGAAACATCTGCAAGAAAACAACCAAGCTCAGAGAGCACCTTTGCAGGTTAATTCCTCTGCTATGGAGAAATACCAGACTGCTTGGTACCAAAGCCCTAAGTTTGTTTTCAAAACATTAACTAAAACTCTTGTCGGTTAACAGAAATCAGCCAGGCAAAAGAATGACTCCGCTCACTTCACTTCATTAGCTAGTAAATTATCAGAAGTATGACAAACAGCAACAGCAGCTGCCTTCTCCCAAATTGTGACACAGATATCTTTATTCCCTTCCTCGGCTGCCGTTTGAGAATCTGTCCTTTTGCTCAAGTCAGCTGCTCCTTTGCTTGGCTCAAGAATGAAGATGCCCCAAGTGGTTTTTGGCAGCTGGGTGACAAATGAAGGGATGTTTCCAAAACTGACCTCTGGTACAGTACAGACAAAGGAAAAGGAGATTTAAGAAGGCCATGCCAAAATCTGGCTGGTAAATAAGAACCCACTGACATACTGGCTGGAGTGCAAACTGAATAGACTGTTTTCTACACCTAAATTTACGAGGAATAAAATGGCCGCAACTGCCTACTGCATCAGAAAGGTAGCTCCTTTTTCTCCACAAATAAACAACCACCCACAAGTGCACAGCTGATAAAAAGTACAGCATCAAGACAAAAGTAGGATGTGTTCCTATTGTTTTTAAAGGGCCACTTTAAGCCAATCTAGCTATTAAAAAACCAGTTAATGGCAAGCATCATAGAACATAGAAAAACAAGGTTGGAAGGGACCTTGCAAGATCTTCTAGTCCAATCCCCTGCTCAAGTAGGAAACTCTATACCATTTCAGAAACTTAGTTGTGCAATCTCTTCTCAAAAACTCCAGTGTTTTTACAACTCTGGAGTCAAGTAATTAAAAGGGAATCATGAAATGAAAGGCAATGGAGCTCAGAGATTATGGGAAGAGCAACAGGCCTGGAAGTGATTCTCCCTAGTTTCTTTGGCTGTAAAGGAGATGGTGGAGGGAGAGATGTACTTTTAGACTTACACAATTCTGTTCAGGTAGCTTCACGGTAACAGAATAATAGAGTTGGAAGGGCCCTTGGAAGATCTTAAGAGTAGTAGACCTTATACTATTCTTGACAAATGGCTGTCCAATCTTCTTAAAAATCTCCAATGCCGAACCACCTACAACCTCTGGAGGCAAATTGTTCCACTGGTTAATTGTTCTACCTGTCAGGAAATTTCTCCTTAGTTCTAAGTTGGGTCTCTTCTTGATTAGTTTCCATGCATTGCTTCTTGTTCTGCCTTCAGGTGCTTTGGAGCAAGGGTCACCAACCTTTTGGACCTCAGGGACCACCAAACTCATCATTTTAAATTCTGTGGACCAGAGACCCTGGGTAAATCCTCCAAAAAGTCTGCAGGAAAATTCCCCACCCCGTTTTCCTACCGATTGATCGTTCTTTATTTGGGATCGTAGGATACTGTTTCCAGCTCCGTTCTCAGAGGGGGTGGAGAGAGAGAGAGAGAGAGAGAGAGACTTTTGGCTTCATGCAAAGGAAAGCAGCAGAAGCAGCAGAAGTCTTTCTTTCTCTCCCACAAACTCTACCAGAAATGAGTATTTGCTGGTGCAACCTCTTGAAGCAGGATGCCTTGCAGGGTCCCAAAGACTCATTTCTGGCGGAGCTTGGGGGAGAGAAAGAAAAACTTTTGCCGCTTTCCTTGTGTGCAGCCAAAAGCAGAAGAAAAAAGCAGAAAGAAGCAGCCTGGTGGCCAGGCCAGGTGCATGGAACAAGTTCCCCCTCCACCCTTTCCGCTCTTCCCCTCACTACCTCGGTGTTGTTCGCAATGCAAGTGATGCAAGCCTTGTGTGCCCCAGGCCATGTGGGTAGCACAGCCTGGTGTTCCCACACAGCGTGGATTAATTGCTTTGGGGGTGACATTTCTTTGCAGACCATCAAAATTTTCTCATGGCCCCCCAGTGGTCCCCGGCCAACTGGTTGGCGACCATTGCTTTGGAGAATAGCTTGACTCCCTCTTCTTTGTGGCAGCCCCTCAGATATTGGAACACTGCTCTCATGTCACCCCAGTCCTTCTTTTCATTAAACTCGACATCATTCTTCATTCTGCCATCCCCGGCTGCAAATAAGATGGTCAAAGGAACATCTATCTGAACATCACTTCTTAAAGACTCTCTCCAAAAAGTGTTTGAAACGTTCTTTGACAGTCTGTCTGGGAGATTTATTTTCAAATCTAGATCTCTTGGTTTCCAGCTTCACCAACACTTGGGTCTTTTTTTTACTGTAGATACCATCCCTCCCGAAATTGTCTTGACTTTTGAGTCAGGTTGGATCCATCGCCTGCTGTCATTCTGTTGGAAGACGACAAAACCAGTCCTCCATATCCATCAGCTCAAAAGAGGCCTTGGGTCATATGCTTTTTCACTGCTCCCATACCACAGGAAATCCTGGATGACTTCTAGATATTTACTCTATCCTAAGAAAATGTCTAGGCGGATAGCATGAGCTCTATCTCTCATTTCTCTCACATATCTGGCTTGCCCAGTTCTCTGTCTTTCTCTATGTATCATCTGCTCTGAATATTTGTTATACATTTTATCCTTACATATGTTCATTTTTGCTAGCTTGTTTCTCTCAGTGTGTTATCCATGTGACCATGATAAAGGCTTGATTTGAAGTAAGGGTCAAGATTAGATTAGATTAGATCTCCACCTCAGAATCAATGTTACTGAAATTTGGGCCATTGCAAATATTAACTGGTCTTACAGAGCAATCTGAGAACAGAAAACATCTTGATTTAGTTTTAGAGTCAATTTACAGCTGCTCCTTGTCATTATAGGGATGCAAGGAAAAACATACATTATGGCTTATACAATGTATATATTACATTCTTAGTTTTGGTTGTTTAAGAAACATGGTCATTTTAAATGGCATTCATAAAATCCTTGGAAGTTCACAAGATAATTTTTCAGGCACCACAGTTTAATAAAGAAACAGAATTTTTTTTGAAATCTCACACAATAAGGCAAGGGAAAAAATTAAAAACAAAGTTAAACAGGTCTCAATGCCATATCAGGGCAATGTTCTCAGTCCTTGGGTATCATGAAATTTCAAAAGATTTTATCCAACCCAGCAGCCTGAGAGTAAGACATATACTAGCCAATACTGTTCAAATACAATGCTAAAGAAGCTCAAACTATTCTGAAGTATTTCTTTATCTGTAAAATACTTAGTACTTTGAAGAATGTTCTGTGGAACTGTGACCTTTTCAATCACTTTAAAAAGTTCAAGCCAAGAAATATCAATCATCTTTTAAACACAGATCTAGCATGATACACGTCATTTAACAGAATAGCAGAGTTGGAAGGGTCTTTGAAGGTCTTCTAGTCCAACCCCCCTATGCAAGCAGGAAACCATTTCAGACAAATGATTGTTCTATCTCTTCTTTAAAAACTTCCAGTGTTGGAGCATTCACAACTTCTGGAAACAAGCTGTTCCATGGATTAATTGTTCTGCCAGGAAATTTCTCCTTAGTTCTAGATTGCTTCTATCCTTCATTAGTTTCCAGTATTAAAAGCAGAATTTTAACCCTAAGAGACAGGGACTGGCTTAAAAAAATCAAATTTACATGTCGAATGAATATTAAACAGTCTCAGTTCAGAAGATTTCAATTTTGTTAATATACAAGCTGGTAACAGCTATTATTACACTCCAGGCTTCAGGTTATCCATACATGAGAGACAAGTACTGTAGATATATATGATCAACCAACCAAAAACAAGTCAGAATTATTTTTTGTTTTTCTAATTTTAAAAAAGAAGGCATCAACATCATTTGGTGGAAAACAGTCCTAAACTATTCTCATTGTCCCATTTTTTCTTCCCTAAATCAGTGGCTTACCCAGGAAGAAAAATAAATGGAAGACAAACATTTACCTGCTTCCTCAACAAACAACTTCATTAAATAAAATCCAGAAATGAAATTGTACACCTCCTTTGTTATTCCGTTTGACTTCTAGTTTCCTAGTTTTTGTCACTGAGAGAGCAGCTTTAACAAGCAAGATCCCTGTGACCCATAAATAGAATAAAAATAAAATTGTTTCCCCCAAGATGCACAAACCCAGCTATCAAATAACAAAGCAGCTTATTACGCCACCTCGGAATAATAATAAAAAGATATCTCATTATGTTGTTATTTTGTCAACACAGGAGTAACTGATGTCTAAATCCAGCCGATTGTTTTAATTAAGTGATGGTTCATAAGACTACTAATGTGGCATCTCCACATGAGATTTTTGAAGTGTTCCTTTTCCATAAACATGTGTTCCTTTGCCAAACTAAGAAAAGAGATGGCAAAAATCCAAGTAAACATCTCTTTAAAAAAACAAACCAGTAGAGCAATATATCTACGATGCCTCCTGACACAGATGACCTGAGAATAGTCTTTAAAAAACACACACACACCTGAAAATACAATCAATGTGGATCACATTTGGACTGCACATTAGATGAGCAGCTTACTGGGATCCATACATTAAAACAACGTATCTCTTCTGCAGTCAGAACCTAAATATTCTATATATATAAAAGCGAAAATACCACTCATGCATCATTGCAAAATCTCCAGAACTGTAAAGCCTGCAAAGTTGAAATTTGGCACGTATGTTCCTCTTGGCTTTTAGGTGCCCACTGAGAAAGGATTTTTTGAAATTATCATCAGAGCATTAGTATTTCCTATATTATTATTAACACGTTCTGATGCTAAGAAGTTCTACTCTCCCTCTCCACCTGAAAATAAATCTCTTCCAAATGCAAAACACTAAGCAGAGGAGAGAGAGGAGTTTCAGTTTCAGAGTAGCAACCAATTTTAGTACAGAACAGTTGAGATAAGCCACACCCAGGCTCTTTGCTGTCTCCTTGCTCATACAGCAAATACTGTTCCAATTTCCAAACAGCCCTCAACTCACTCACACACTGACAGGACACTAGCCAGATGAATACCGATGGATAGGCAGAGGCAGAATTTTTTCCCCTTATTTTCTTCCCCAAAAACTAAGCCCGATCACATAGTTTTGTAGCGAAACATGGGTATCGAGCTAGTTATGTATAACAGGTCTGCTTTGCTACACACGATCTTAATACAGGTAGTTCTTGATTTACAACAGTTCATTTAGTGACCGTTCAATCTTACAGTGGCACTGAAAAAATGTGACTTATGACCGTTTTTCACAGTTACGACCTTTGCAGCATCCCTATGGTCAGGTGATCAGAATTCAGTGCGCTTGGCAACTTGTTCATACTTATGACAGTTGCAGTATCCTGGAATCACGTGTTCCCTTTTTGGGACCTTCTGATAAGCGAAGTCAAGGGGGAAATCCAGATTCACTTAACAACCGTGTCCCTAACAACTGCAGTGATTCACTTAACAAGTGTGGCAAGAAAGGTCATAAAGTGGGGCAAAACACACTTAATGAGCATCTCACTTAATGACAGAAACCTTGGGCTGAAATTGTGGTTGTAAATTGAGGACCACCTAGAATACCTAGCCCTGGATTGTTTTTTTTTTTTTTAATCAGCTTACACACCTCAGTAAGGATATTGTCAAAAACAAATCCAGGCATAGACCATAGGAAAAAGGCCTGGCATACTTGTGAATTTTATAGAGATAGTTGTCAACCACCCATGCTTTTGTCAACAAAGACATGGGAACAAACAGTCTAAAAGTATCTGAGGATTTTTAATACATCCAATTAGGTGTCCAGGAACAATAACTCCAAAACAACAACAACCCCTCAATGAGCCATTTTTCAATACTGCAAAAATGGCAGATATGGTAAGAAAACAGAATATTTAATGCTACATTTATTAACTGGCAAGAATAACATTATGTACAAAATTGAAAAAAGAATAGAATGCCACTAGAGGAAAATGTGATAAAAAAGATATTAGAATGTGCCAAGATGGACAAGCTGACCATGGAGATAAAAGACAGAGAAAAAATGGATTATTACTTGATGTGGAATGCATTGTATGACTGGCTAAATAATAGATATAGAGATGAAGAGAGAATATGACAATAGGATAATTAAGGTAAATGTTATAGTGGACAGAGATAGATTAAGGAATATAAATAAATGTACAGATAGTTAAGATTTATGTAAAAGTATGTATATCGTCACAGAAGCATTGCAATGAATTGAAATGATGTTGTATATGAGAAAAATTGTTTAATAAAAATTAATAATAATAAAGGCAGGTGTTGTGCTCAGTAGCATAACACAGTTAAGTGCCCCAGCCATCAGCATCTTCAGCAAATCTCTTGTGATACTTTTGTGTTGGGATATCTACAAATGAAGGGAAATGGTATATCCACTTCTCCTTCCACTCTCCCCCCTGCCCCCCCCCCCGTTGCACTTTTAAGAGAAAAGAAAGAAAAGAAATAAAGAAAAGAAAGAAAGAGAGCAAATGAAAGAAGTGTTGGCAATCCCAATCTAAAAGCAACTTTTCCAGGCCTGCCATAATTTTAGTCTGTCACTCGGGACAAAGAATCTTATCTATGTTTGGATATTCCCATTAAGGTTCCATTGCAGAAATAGAGAGACAAGAGCAAATGCGAAGGGGAAAAATGAAACAAATTTCTTACTACGCCAATTGGTTTCTTTTCTCTTTACTACATTCTTACTTTCTTGTTTCCTTTGCACATTTTACTCATCTCATTTAGTTTGCATCCGTTAACAGTTGCAGTTATAATCATTAATACATTCATTTAAAGAAAGAAAAAAAGAAACGTCAGAAAGTCAGCAATGCAGGTTGCTTTGAGTTCCCACCCGCTGTTGAATCCTCCAGTCTTTTGTATTTAATGCAGCACACAAAGTTGTGAAATAACCAATGCAAAGCTCTCCAGAAGCGATTCCGAACAAGCAATTGTAAAAGAACATGAGGACCTCTCTGTAACTCTTTTTTTAAAAATGCATGTTTTATTGGGATCCTGGAAGACTTCTATACGCTTTGATGCAATGTTCCAGAATAAAATCCAAAGTATTATATATACCCAGCCTTTCAGCTTGAGGGCAAAATAGCAAACAATAACCATTTTTGACGCTAAAATAGCAAGGCTCAAAGTACAAATGTATTGATGCTTTGTTGATAAGACACAATTGGCTATTTTGCTCAAGCTATAAATTATACTTCGCCACTCACAATGGCTGGATTCATATAATATGCTAAGCCTAAATCAAACTCATTACAGGTTTAGTGCAATGTGTGAATTGAGACATTGTCTACTGTGAACACTGGGGCTGCAGAGAAAATAACAACAAATATAGACTTTTGCCTGTTACCTGATGGCCTACCAATGCTTATGTAGATATAAACTGGCATGTTTCTAAGGTACCTCAAAACCTTATTGTCCCAAAAGACTATCATAAACACCTCCAGAAGCTTCCAACAGCATAGTCAAAAATAAATTTCTCAAGATATGATTCAAAAAAATAACATAGACATAATTCTCAACATAAAGTCTGCAATCCCAAACATACCTAAAAATAAATATATTAAAAAATAAAATAAAATAAAAAAGGAATCAGGGTAGAACTGGAAGGGACCTTGGAGGTCTTCTAGTCCAGCCCCCTGCTCAAGCAGGAGACCTATACCATTTCAGACAAGCTGATGAAGCACCCACAAATTCTGAAGGCAAGTTGTTCCACCGGTTAATTGTTAGGAAGTTTCACCTTAATTCTAGGTTGCTTCTTTCCTTGATTAGTTTCCATCCATTGTTTCTTGTCCTGCCTTCTGGTGCTTTGGGAAATAAATTGACCCCCCCTTCTTTGTGGCAACCCCTCAAATACTGGAATACTGCTATTGTGTCTCCCCTGGTCATTTTTCCCCTCGAGATTAGCCAAACCCAAATCCTGCAACCATTCTTCATATATTTTAGTCCCCAGGGCTTTAATCAACTTAGTTGCTCTTTTCTGCACTTTTTCCAAACATGTCTCAACATCTTTTTTGGTAGCGAAAAACCTGGAGCAAACATAAAGAAACAGTCCCACTGAGATGGGCATAATCAAGTTTAATGGATTATAAATACTGTAAAAGTAGTCTCGGCTTACCAATTATTTGTTTAGCGACTGTTCAAAATTGCAAGAGCCCTGAAAAAACTTATAAGCAGTTCTCACACTTAACTATGGCCACTGCAAAAAAGGCCCAACAGTGCCTGCACTTTCTAAGGTTGCTGAAAGAGTGGTTTGGGTGAGAAGTTGCTGGTTACTTTTTACCATTCTACCTTCGAGAACATTTTGGCATACTGTGTAACGGTGTGGTATACTGGATGCTCTGGCAGTGGATAAGAAGATGCTCCGGAGAGTTATAAGCACAGCATAAAAAAATCATCTCTCTTCTCTGGAAGAGATTGTGAAGACCAGACTCCTCTCTAGAGCACAAAAAGTCTCCACAGACTGTTCTCATCCTAGACATTCATATTTTGAACTGTTACCATCAGGGAGACGTTATAGGTGTCTTAAAATGAGGACTAATAGACAGAAAAACATTTCTTTTCCAAGGCAGTAATTGTCTTGAATCAGTGCATTTGTGATTTAGTCCTATCATTATTATTATAATTATTTTAATTTTTAAAACTTGTAGTATGATTGTGATGGGGTGTTTGGGTCACTGTGCTGGAATAGCTTTCAAATTTCATTGTATTTGTGGAATGCAGTGACAATAAAGGTATTCTATTTCTATTCTATTAACAACTATTACAGCATCTCCACAGTCAGGTTCACAAAACTTCAGACACTGGTATCCCTTTATGACAAATGCAGCAGGCCAAGGTCACAGGACTGCCATCTGCAACCTTCTCAGCTGGCTTCCAACAAGCAAAGTCAATGGAGAGAAAGCCAGATTTGTTTAAGAAATCCATGCTTCAATTAACAACTGCAGAGATTTCCTGAACTGTTTTGGGAAAAAAGGTCATAAAATGGGCTGTGATTCACTTAACCACCTGCTTTTTAGCAACTGACATTCTGGTTCCAATGGATGCCATGTCGAGGGCTACCTATAATCATCATCAAGGTTACCAAGGTTCCAAATGCTGGATTAGAAGAAGAGACAGCCCAGAAATTGAGGTTAGAATCTCAGATATAGAAAACCAGTGGTGGGATTCATTATTTTTTTTTACTAATGGTTCTGTGGGTGTGGCTTGGTGGGCTTGGCAGGGGAAGGATACTGCAAAGTCCCCAAAATCCCTCCCCACCCCACTAACCTGCTTTCCAGCTCCTTTCTCCTGTGCAGGGCAACCAAAGAAGACCGAGCCAATCAGCTGGGACTCTGGAGGCGGAGAATAGATGGGGCTAGTGGGGCGAGTCAGAGGTGGGATTTGCTGGTTCTCTGAACTACTCAAAATTTCCACTACCAGTTCTCCAGAACTGGTCAGAACCTGCTGAATGCCACCTCTGCATCACGGAATATATTCTATATATAGAATATAGAATAACAGAGTTGGAAGGGACTTTGGAGGTCATCTAGTCCAACTTGAGTAGGAGAGTCTATTCCTAGGATCGAACTCACAGCCTCCTGATTGTGAGATGAGAACTCCACCTCCAATGGCCTCTTCCAGTTCTAAAGAGGACAGAGAGAAACTACAGCGGGGCCTAAAAAAGCTGCTCTTAGGAATCGCTCGCCCTGCCTGGAGAGCTGAGGTTGCTTGTTGCAAACAAAACTCCCCAGCAGAACCATGGCTAAGTGCTCCACGGATGTTAGTCACCTGACTGACTCATCCGCTCTCAGGGCAAGGCACCTAAGGACAACAACAACTTATTTAAGATGCAATTCACTTCCGTCATCTTGTTTATTACTTGGGGACCGAGTGTCATCGGGCTTCAGGCTGCCATCCCTCACTTCTTTTCAACCTTATGAAAATGACCCTCCCTTATTATAGAGATCCTGCAGCCTCAATGCTGTTTGCAGGACCCCTCTGTAAACAATGGAGCTATTTCTCATACAAAACATAAAAACTGAAAGGCCAATCTTAAAAATCTGAGCACAAAGGGTTTAGGAACTTGAAAAATAAATAAAGAGATTTTGTGTTGGATTATCACTTTGTTTCAGGATTTTAGAACCTGGTCCTTGTCCCCAAATTTACTCTCTACTTACACCTTTGCTGGGTCTAAGGCAAGGGTTTTCAAGCTTTCTCAAGTTTTTGTGGATTTCAACTTCCAGAATTCCTGAGCTAACATGACTGGAGGAGGAATTCTGGGAGTTGGAGTCCACAAGTCTTAAAGCTGTAAGTCTGAAGACCCCCTGATCTCTATCTATCTATCTATCTATCTATCTATCTATCTATCTATCTATCTATCTATCTATCTATCTATCTATCTATCTATCTATCTACCTACCTACCTACCTATCATTTGTCTCTAATCAATATCCATCTGTTAATCATCCAATCTATATCTATCTATATATCCTGTCTCTAATTTATCACATCAATAGCTCTGTTTATCTATACCTATCACCTATCTATCTATCCTGTCCTATCTATATCTATCTATCCTATCTATCTATCATCTGTCTCTCTAATCAATATCTATGGCCATATGTATATCAAGGGTCTTCAAACTTGGCAGCTTTAAGACTTGTGGACTTCAACTCCCAGAATTCCTGAGCTAACATGACTGGAGGAGGAATTCTGGGAGTTGAAGTCCACAAGACTGTTGAGTTTGAAGACCCCTGGTCTAAGCTCTAAGGGAATATTCTCTGTGCAAATTACCCTGTCCTCTCTCTCGACCCATTTTTCCCCATCCATCCGAAGCATCCTTTCCAGATGTGTGTGATGCTCTTATGCCTCTCTAAACACGCATGTCATTTTTCTGGTTGCAAAAGAGGATAAAAAAAATGGTTCTGCTTCTCCTTGCTCCCTGGTTGGGTCTTCCCCACCTTCAAAGTTGAGAGATGTCTCTTCCCAGCCCTAGAGGAAGCTAGAGTTCGCTTCTTTGCATGATTTCCCATTTCGCCTTCAACTTTTCTCCCAGCTTCCTAAAGCAGGGTATTTATCAGTACTGAACGCCGAGAATAACTTCGTCCAGTGGAAACGGAGTTGGCAAAACCAACTCATCCCATGGAGTGGGTGAACTTCCCAGATGCAACTCCACCCCTCTCTCCTTCCCACTTCCTTCAGACTCAGGTTTCGATCAGGAAACACAAAAGAGGAAAAAAACCCACTTGGCCTTAAATGTTTCAAAAGTGACCTTGCCACAGCCCCCCTTTCTCCTCTGCTCTTCCTTCCAAGAAGACCCTTTTAAACAGCTCAATCCAAAAACAGCTCCCCACCCCATCTACACATTTTCCCGATTAAATATGATATACTATACATATTTGCCTACCATCCCTGTGACTGTTCCCATTTATCCATTTGTACTCGTTTATTATGTATATACTTTAGCTGTTTATAGTTATATGTTTTATGTGTTATGTTCATACTTATACTTGTTTTCTCATACATGTTTGACAAACAAAATAAATAAAAAATAAATATTTGTGATGTATGCAGACCAAAAAAACAACAATCTATCTATCCCCGTATCTTTTTCCTGGAACCTGACATCTCTGTAAGCCATTGATTGCCTTCTCCTTGCACAAGTTTCTAAAGGTCAACAACTCACAAAACTTTCTCAAGCCGGGGAGCCGCTTTACTATGTCACAAGCTGTATTTACTACACCCAACCGGGCCTGGCTTCACACAACCCTCCCCAATGAACCAACCCCAACCGTTGCATTCTTGCTCTCTTCTGAACACACCAAACCCAAAAACACACCGAGGGTCCATCAGCTACAAATCGTTGCCTGCGCTGTGAAAGCAAGATTTGCACCCCAGCCCCCCAGCCCAAACCGTTTCACTTACTCTTGCTTGCGCCGAAAACATCATTTCTAGCCAACAGGCTCAGCACGGTTTTAGGCGGATCCTAATAACGCGGCTACCCACCTCCAGATTTAATTGCATTTATGGGGTACAAAAGGGGAAGAAGAGCCTGGGGCTTCCCTCCGAAGTCCCACTTTTCTCTGGAGAGGGCAGTGCAGACCACCGACCCCCCCCCTCCAACTACCCACCCCAACCTTCCTTCACTGTCCGCAAACGAACGGGGTACAGGAAGGGAAAGAGTTGGATCAATCTTTGGGCATGCATGTGTCGGGCAAACCGCGAATGTCGGCTTGTCTAGGCTCGTGCATGCATGGGGGAGGGTGCAGAGGCGTGCGGGAGGAGGGGCGTGTTGGAAAGGGGGGGGTGGAAAGGAGAAAGTGAAAGGAAACGGAGAGGCTCCCCAGGCCCTTCTTGGAACGAACTGGGGAAGGGGGGGGGGGGGGTCAAGACAGCAAACTCGCAAGACCTGGTTCCGCGCAGGCGCACTCCGCTCACCTGACGATGCCGCCGCGGAGGGAAGGAGGGAGGGAGGGAAGGAGGTAGGAAGGGCTTGGTGGTCTCGAGCCGCGCAAGCCGCCGCTCTTCTCCGCGTCTCCGCTCTGACTGCCCCCCCTCCCGCCGCGCAGCTCTTCCTATTTCCCTTCCTGCCGCCTCAAGCCCCGCCCCTGCCCAAAGCAGCGACGCGGGCGGGCGCTGATTGGCGGGAGTCGAGCGGGCGGGCGAAAGCGGACACGTGTCGCCCGGGAGGAGGCGGTGCCGTCGCCTCCTGGTCTCTCTCTTCCCTCCTTTCTGTCCTGGTCTCTCTCTTCCCTCCTTCTTCCCTCCTCTCTTCCCTCCTTTCTGTCCTGGTCTCTCTCTTCC
>BHFT01070896.1:0-36202 GCA_004320025.1 Laticauda laticaudata | reverse complement strand
GCCTTTCTTTCCTCCTTTCTGTCCTGAGCCTCCTCCTCTCTCTCCTCTTCCCTCCTTTCTTCCGTTCTCTGCCTCTCCTTCTTTCTTATCTCCTTCGCTGTTCTCTCTCTTTCTCCTCTCCCTCTCTCTTCCCTCCTTCTTCCTGCTCTCTCTGCTCCTTTCTGTCCTGGTCTCTCCTTTCTCTCCTTTCTTCCCTCCTTTCTTCCCTCCTTCTGTCCTGTCTCTCTCTTTCCCTCTTCTCCCTCTCTCTTCCCTCCTTTCTGTCCTGTCTCCTCTCTCCCTCTTCTTCCTCTTTCTTCCTCCTCTGTCTGTCCTTCTGGTTTCTCTCCTCTGTCTTCTCTCTCTTCTTCTTCCTTCTTCTTCTCCCTCCTTCTGGTGTCTTCTCTGCTTTCTCTCCTTCTCCTTCTCTCTTCCCTCCTTTCTCCTGGCTCTCTCTTTCTCTCCTTGTCTCGGTCCTCTCTTCGCCTTCTCTTCTCTCTTCCCTCCACTGTCGGTCTCCCTCTCTCTTTCTCTCCTTCTCTCTCCTCTTTCGTCCTGTCTCTCTCTTTTTCTCTCCTTCTTTTTCCCTCCTGCTTCTCTTTCCTCCTTCTTCCTGTCTTATTCCTCCCTCCTCCTCTGTCCTCTCTCCTTTCTCCTTCGTCCTTCCTCTCTTCTATCTTCTTCTTCTCTGCTTCCCTTTCCTGGTCTTTTCTCCTGTCTTCCTCTCTCTTCCCTCTTCGTCGGTCTTTCTTTCCTCTTCCTCTCTTCCCTCCTTTCTGTCGCTGGTCTCTCTCTTCTTCCTTCTCTCTTTCTTTCTACCTGGTTTTTTTTCTTCTGTGCCTGTCCCTCGCTTCTCTCCTCTCCTTCTCTTCCCTCCTTCTTCCTGTCCTTGCTCCTCCTCTCTCTTCCCTCATTCTTCCGATCATCTTCTTTCTCTCACTCCCTCTCTTTCTCCTTTCTGTCCCTAGGTCTACTCTCCTTCCTGTTTCTTCTCTCCTTCTCTTCTCCTCTCTTCCTCTTCTCCCTTCTTTCCTCGTTGCTCTCTCTCTCCTTTCGCCTGGATTTTCTTACCTGCCTTCCTCTCTCCCTTATTGTCTCTCTCTTTCTCTCGCTTTCTGTCTTGCTCTCTCTCTTTCTTCCTCCTTTCCTTCCTCCTTCTCTTTCGTCTCTCATCTTTCGTCTCTTCTTCCCCTCCTTTCCCTCCTTTCTCCTCCTGTCGTCCTGTCTTCTCAATCTCTCCTCTTCCTTATCTCTCCCTCCTTCCTGTCCTGGTTCTCTCCTTTCTCTCCTTCTCTCCTTGCTCCTCCTCTTCTCTATTTCTTCTCTTCTTCCCTCTTCTGTCCTGTCTCGTCTCTTTCTCCTTTTCTCTCTTGCTCCCTGCACTTTCTTCTGTCTCTTCTCTTCTCTCTCTCTGGTTCTTCTTCTCTCCTTTCTTCCCTTCTCCTTCCCTCCTTTTCTGTGGTCTCTTTCTTTCTCTCTTCTCTCTTCTTCCTCCTTTCTTCCTGGTTCTCCTTTCTTATTCTTTTCTTTTCTCTGTCTCTTTCTTTCTCTCTTTCTTCCTGGTCCTCCTTTCTCCTTCTTTCTTCTCTTCTCTCGTTCTACCCTCCTTTCTTCACTGTCCTTCTTTCTCTCATTCTTCCTCCTTTCTTCTCTTTTTCTCTTCTCTCACCTGCTATCTGTCCTTACTTTCTTTCTTCCTTCTTCCTTCTTTCTCCTTTCTCTGTCTGGGTCTCTCTCTCTCCTTTCGTCACTGGTCCCTCCTTTGCTTCCTTCTCTTCTAGTCATCTTCTTTCTCTCTTCTCTCCTTCCTTTCTTCCCTCTCTTTCTGTCTGTGTCTTTCTCTTCTCTCGCTTCCTCTCGTTCTTCCCTACCTTCTGTGCCTCTTTTTTCTCGTAGTTCTCCTCTTTCTCCCTCCTTTCCGTTCTGTCCTCTCCTTTCGTCTTCTTCTCCTCCTTCTCTCCTTTCTTCCCTTTTTCTCTTGTTCTTCCCTCCTATTCTATCCTGGTTCTCGTCTTCTTTCTCTTTCTCTTTCTTGTCTCCTCTCTCTTTCGTTTTCTCTCCTTTCCTTTGTCTGTCTATTCTCTCTTTCTCTCCTTCTCCTCCTTCTTTCCCCTCTTTCTCTGTTTTCTATCTCTCGTTCTTCCCTCCTTCTTCCTTTATCTTATCTGTTCTATTTTTCGTCTTCTCTTTTCTCCTCTCAGCTTTATCTTCCCTCCTTTCTTCCTTTCTTTCTTCTTATTTCTTTCTCCTCTTTCTATTCCCTCCTTTCGATCCCTTCTTTCCGTCTTCTTCTTTCTCTTTCTCTCTCTCTTCTTCCCTCCTTCTTCCCTTTTCTCGCTTTCTGTCTTCTCTCCTTCTTCTCCCTTTCGTTCTTCCCTCCCTCTTCTTCCTGCTTTCTCTCTTATTTCTGCTTTCTCTCTCTTCTTCCCTCCTTTCCTTCCTCTCTTCGTCCTGTTCTTCTCTCTTTCTCTCTCTTCGTTCTCTCCCTCCTTCTTCTCTCTTCTTTCTCTTTCTGTCTTTTCTCCTGTCTTCTCTTCTTCTTCCTCTTCTCGTTCTTCCCTCCTTTCTGTCCTCTTTTTCTATCTTATTCTCTTTCTTCTTCTCGTCTTCTCTCTCTTTCTTTCGTTCTTCCCTTTTCTTCCTTCTTTCTGTCTTTTCCTTTCTCTCTTCTTCCCTCCTTTCTTCCCTTCTTTCTGTCTTTTTGTCTCTCTCTCTCTCCTTCTCGTTCTTCCCTCTCTTCTCTCCCTTCTTTCTTTCTTTCCTTTCGTCTGGTCTTTCTCCTTTCTTCTTCCCTCCTTCTTCTCCTTTCTTGTCTTCTTATTCTCTCTTTCGTCTTCCCCTCTCTTTCTTCTTCTTTCGTCCTTTCTTTTCTCTTTCTCTTTCTCTCTCTTGTTCCTCTTCCCTCCTTCTTCCCCTTTTTCTTCCTGGTCTCTTTCTTTCTCTTTCTCTTCTTCCTCTCGTTCTTCCCTCCTTTCTTCCTTTCTCATCTTTTCTTTCTCTTCTTTCTCTTCTTCTCTCCTTCTCTCTTTCTTCTCTTCCCTCCTTGTCTTCCTTCTTTCTTCTTATTCTTTCTCTCGTCTTCCCTCCTTTCTCTCTTCTCTCTGTTCTTTCTCTCTCTTCTCTCTCTCTCTTCTTCCCTCCTTTCTTCTCTCTTCTTCTTATCTTTCTGTCTCTCTCGTTCTTCTCTCTTTCGTTCTTCCCTCCTTTTTCCTTCCTTTCTTCTTTTTCTCTTTCTTCTCTTCTATCCCTCCCTTCCTTCCCTCTCTTCTGTCCTTTCTTTCTCGGTCTCTATTCTTCCCCTCCTTTCTCTTCCTTTTTCTGCCCTTATTTCTTTCCTCTCTTCTTCCCTCCTTTCTCTCCTTGTCTTTCTGTCCTGTTCTTTCTCTTTTTCTCTTTCTGTTTCTTCTCCTCTCTCTTTTTCTCTCTGTCTTCCTTTCTTTCTGCTATTCTGTCTCTTTCTCTCTTCTTCCCT
Source organism: Laticauda laticaudata (assembly GCA_004320025.1). NCBI lineage: Eukaryota > Metazoa > Chordata > Lepidosauria > Squamata > Elapidae > Laticauda > Laticauda laticaudata. The sequence continues at coordinate 32,751 of BHFT01070896.1, read as the reverse complement.
CCTTTCTTCCCTCTTCTGTCTTGTTCTTTCTCTTTCTCTCTTCTTCCCTCGTCCTTTCTTTCGTCTCTTTCTCTTTCTTCTCTCTTCCCTCCTTTCTTCCTCTTTCTCTCTTATTCTTTCCTCGTTCTCTCTCTTCTCTCGTTCTCCCTCCTCTTTCTTCCCTTCTCTGTCTTTCTCTTTCTCCGTTTCTCTCTCTTTCTCTCTTCTTCCCTCCTTTCTTTCTGTCTCTGTTCTTTTCTCTTTCCTCTTTCTCTCTTCTTCCCTCCTTTCTTCCTCTCTTCTTACTGCTTCTCTTCGCTTCTTTCTCTCTTTCCTTTCTCCGTTCTTCCCTCCTTTCTTCTCCTTCTTTTCTGTCCTGTTCTCTTCTCTTTCTCTGTTTCTTCTTTCTTTCCTTCCTTTCTTCCTCTTCTTTCTGTCTTGTTCTTTCTCTCATCTCTTCCTTCTCCTTCTCTCTCTCGTTCTTCCCTCCTTGTCTCCTTCCTTTCATCTGTTTTCTTTCTTTTCTCTCTCGTTTCTTTCTCCTCTCTTCTTCGTTCCCTCCTTCTCTTCCTTCTTTCTTGCTTTTTCTTTCTCTCGTTCTTCCCTCCTTCTTCCTTTCTGTTCCTTTCCTGTCTCTCTTTTCTCTCTTCTTCCCTCCTTTGTCCCTTCTTTCTGTCTTATTCTTTCCTTTCTCTCTCCTTTCTCTCTTCTTCCCTCCTTTCTTCCCTTTCTGTCTTGTTCTTTCTTTCTTCCGTCTTCTCCTTTCTTCTTCCCCCTTTCTCTCTCTTTCTTTCGATCTTATTTCTCTTCTTCTCTTCCCTCCTTCTTCCTTTCTTTCTGGCTTTTCTTTCTCTCTTCTTCCCTCCTTCTTCCCTCTTTCTGTCTTGTTCTTTCTCTGTTCTCTTTTCTCCTCTTCTTCCTTCCTTTCTTCTGTCCTTTGTTCTCTTCTCTTTTTTCTTCTTCCCTCCTTTTCTTCCCTTCTTCTTTCTGTCTTGTTCTTTCTCTTCTTTTCTCTCGTTCTTCCTCCTTCTTCCTGCTTTCTGTCCTTGTTTTCTCTTCTCTCTCTCGTTCTTCCTCCTTTCTTCTTTTCTGTCCTGTCTCTTTCTCTTTCTCTCTCTCTATCTTCCTCTCGTTCTTCCTTTCTTCTCTCCTGTTCCTGCTTACTCTCTTTCTTTCTCTCTTCTTCCCTTCCTTTCTTCTTCTTTCTGTCTTATTCTTTCTCTTTCTCTCGTCTTCTCCTCTCTCTTTTTCTTCTCCTCCTTGTGTCTCTTCTTCTTCTTATTCTTCCTTTCTCCTCGTTCTTCCTTTCTTCCCTTCTTCTTGTCCTTTCTCTTTCTCTTTTCTTCTTCTTCCCTCCTTTCTTCCCTTCTTTCTGTCTTGTTCTTTCTCTTGCTCTTTTCTTCCCTCCTTTCTACTTTCTTTTCTCTTCTTTCTCTCTTTGTCTCTTTCTTCTCGTTCTTCTCCTTCTTCCTTTCTCTTCTGTTTCTCTCTATTCTTTCGTCTCTTCTCTCTTCTTCCCTCCTTTTCTTACTTTTCTTCTTCTATTCTCTCTTTTCCTCTTCTCTCGTTCTCCCTCCTTCTTCCTTTCTTGTCTTATTCTTTCTTTCTTCTCGTTCTTCCCTCCTTTCTTCCTCTTTCGTCTTTTCTCTTTCTCTTTCTCTCTTTCTCTCGTTCTTTCCCTCCTTTCTTCCTTTCTTTCTGTCCTTTTTTCTTTCTCTTTCTCATTCTCCCGCTTTCTTCCTTCTTTCTGTCTTTTTTCTCTTGTTCTTCCCTCCTTTCTTCCGTCTTCATTCTTTTCTTTCTCTTTCTCTCTTTCCTTCCCTCCTTCTTTCTGTCTTATTTCTCTCTCTCTCATTTCCTTTCTTCTTTCTATCTTATTCTTTCTCTTTCTTCTCGTTCTTTCTCCTCTCTCCTTCTTCTTCTCCCTTTCTTCCCTCTTTCTTTCCTCGTTTCTCTTTCTCTCTTTCTCTCTTCTTCCCTCTTTCTTCCTTTCTTTCTTCTTATTTCTTTCTCTTTTTCTTCTATTCTTGTTCTTTCTCCTCTCTCATTTCTTCCCTCCTTCTTTCTTCTGTCTTATTTCTTCTCTCTTACTTTCCTCTCCTCCTTCTCCCTGTTCTTTCTGTCTATTCTTTCTCTTTCTCTTTCTCTCGTTCTTCCCTCCTTTCTCCTTCCTTTCTGTCTTTTTCTTCTGTTCTTTCTCTCCTTCTTCTCTTCTTCTTCCCTCCTTTCTTCCTTTCTTTCATGTCTTATTCTTCCTTCTCGTTCTTCTCCTCTCTTCCGTCGTTGTCCTCCTCTCTCTCTTTCTTCCCTCCTTTCTTCCTTTCTTTATGTCTTTTTCTTTCTTTTTCTCTCTTTCTCGTTCTTTCTCCTCTCTCTTTCATTCTTCCCACCTTTCTTTCTGTCTTATTTCTCTTTTTCCCTCGTTCTTTCTCCTCTCTCTTTCTCTCGATCTCTCTCTTTCTCTCGTTCTTCCCTCCTTTCTTCCTTTCTTCCTGTCTTATTCTTTCTTTCTCTCTTTCTCTTGTTCTCTCTCTCTCTCTCTCTCTCTCTCTTTCTTCTTTCTCCCCTATTGATACCGAATTCCAAAACGGGGATTGGAAGAATGTGAGGGCAAACTTCTGGGGGGAGGAGGGTGGGAAGCATCAGATGCCCTTGCAAACTTGCTGGAGGAAAAAGGATGCTGCAGGGACGTTGCAAGGGTGGGGAGTCTGTGCACACCAGGGATAGGATTCAAATGGTTCTACTTGTTTTGTGGGCATGGCTTGGTGGGTGGGGCAAGGGAAGGAACTGTAAAATCTCCAGTCAGAGGTGGCATTTGCCAGTTCTGTGAACTACTCGAAATTTCCACTACCGGTTCTCCAGAACTGGTCAGAGCCTGCTGAATACCACCTCTGCTGCACACCCACCCTGTGAGGTAGCCCAGAAGTTTGGGTTGGGCTGTGACCNTCGAAATTTCCACTACCAGTTCTCCAGAACTGGTCAGAGCCTGCTGAATACCACCTCTGCTGCACACCCACCCTGCGAGGTAGCCCAGAAGTTTGGGTTGGGCTGTGACCGCCAGCTTTCTGCTTGTGTGAACAAATGGGAGTTGTAGTCCTACCCAATCTGGGAATTGGCTGAGCATTGCAGCCGGGAAGAAGGAAGCTGGGATGAGACCGAATAAGCCTCTTCTGGCTGGGAACCAAACTCGAACAGAAGAGAGGGTGACTGAATTAAGGTATGAATTCTTGCACTTTCTTGTCAGCCCAGAAAGTGTTTCCGAGGCATAGACTTTCATGAAGCACAATCTGCTTCATGCATTTGATCTGATGCAATTCCAAGTGGCATCTCACACCCTGGTTAAACCAACCGTCATTTATCGAGTCAATGACAAACCCCACAATGCACAAAGCTATTCATCGCACGGTTTACAAATCACAAATGGCTTGGTTCACACAACACAGCCAATACAGCCCAAAGAAAGAGCTTAAATGCATTTGCAGACAAAGTTGGCCAAAGTTACACTCTGCTTGCCAAGTTGTTTTTTGGATGCCTTGTTTATCAAAACAAAACTTTCTAAACTCGGGCTGGTAGCTGTGCAGTTAAGGCAGCCCGAGCACTTCAGAATATTGATGGGTGTTTTCTGCCATTTATATAACCTCGGTGATCAAGCAATTGAAGCTGCCTTCTCTGATGATGGTACTTGCCAGAGAACTGCAAATCCTTGAGATGCTCGTCTTTAAGCATTTGGATTGGATTCAGTTCATAATGTCTTTTAGCTTGCTGGCGAAAGAGTCCTTGAATTTGATGAGGCCTACTTCTGAATAAAGATGTACAGGATTACGGTGTAATCCCTTGCAAATTACTATTTATGATTGTGGTTTAATAGTTGGCCACCTCTTTGTAAACAAGGCACTCTTTTTTTTTCCACAGAGGTGTTTTACCTGCCTCAACCACGGGTCCCTTGAGGGAGGAGAGCTGGAGGTCTCTGGATTTTTAGACACAGTTCCATGTGCATTTCTCCCTACAATTACAGGTAGTCCTTGACTTATAACAGTTCATTTAGTGACCAAAGTTTCAAGGGCACTGAAAAAAGTGACTTACGACCATTTTCCACACTTCTCTTCCTTGCAGAATCCCCAAGGTCACATGACTGATATTCAAATGCTTGACAACTGGCTCATATTTATGATGATTGCAGTGTCCTGTGATTCCCCTTTTGCGATCTTCTGACAATGGGGCAGCCAGATTCACAACAACCGTCTTGCTAATTTTACAACCACAGTGATTTTTTTAAACAAAGACAAGAGAAGTCACAAACGGGGCAAAACTCACTTAACAAAATTTATCACTTAGCAACATAAATACTGGGCTCAATTGTGGTCATAAGTTGAGGACTGGCTGCTTTCCTCATTTGGTAATCACCATTGAAACTAGCCATTTGGTCATTAAATGAAGAGAAACCGCAAGTGTGTTTGTTGTCTGATTTCAGCTTTCCTGAAATGGTGGTCAGTGCAAAAATTGGTCGCAAAGTTACTTTTTTCATTGCCTTCATAAGTGTGAAGAGTCACTAAATGAAGACTACCTGTAAGGGGAAAAAAATCAGTAGGGTTCCTCAAGTTTTCAGAGGTTGAGATTTTGAAGAGAAATTCTCAAGCAGAGAAGGCCAAGCTGACTGGCTTTATGTAATGCTTTTTCCAATTCTATTTTGAGGCTCAGGTCTTTCATCACTGCTGAGTTTTGTAGAAGTCATCAAACATAAACGGTGCAGAAGAGACAGGATTTTTATAGCATCGCTTTCAAAAATTGCCCTATATATGCAATTTTATCAGCCTGGTCTCTCTGTCTGCGTACATTAGTAATAGTTATTGCATAAGATTTTCACGTGGTTTCGAAAGGTTGGTTCACCTGCCTGCATTAGCAAGAAGCAGGCTTGCCTTTTAAAAGGGGGTATACTGTGCATTGTGTATATGTATTATTTATTAAATTTATATGCCGCCCATCTCGTTGTCAAGTAACTCCTGTCTTGCATCTTGAAATTGGTTGGAGATTTTTTGTTTTCCTCCTAAATTACACTTTAACTTCTTTCAGCGTCACAATACTTTCACCACATCAAAATCAGGCAACATGGATGTGGATGTATCCTCAACAAGGATGAGAAAATATATTGCCATTTAACAGGGGGATAAACTTAGTTCGGTTGCTGTCAGAAAACAGAAAACATTTCTTCTTTTGGCAGAATTATCCAAGTCATGTACAGTTTTGGAGTTTAAAAGAGAGAGAGAGAAAGAGAGCAAGCTTTTTAAGTCACCTGTTAATAAATATCTAGATCACAAAGTTTTCTTTGGTTTGTTTAAACCTGAAACTTAAACTATAAATTAACACCTGCAACTTTTTTTGCTACTTGCCATACATAATCAATAATTTATAGAAGAAGGAAAGCCACAACTTTGCCATTTTTTCAAATAATAGGATATTCAGACCAGGATCCACATATTCAGTTACTTAAAAATTTAAGTCACCTCATTTAGTAAACATCTAGATTACCTGGTCACAAACGTTTGTTTGAAACATGTTTAAATCTGAAACTCAATCTATAAATTAACATCTGCAAATACTAATACTTTTTGCTGCTTGCCATACTTAACCAATAGGATACAGAGGAAAGCCACAACTCTGCCATTTTCTTAAATTATAGGATATACAGATTGCAGGAAATCCAGATATTCAATGACTAGAAATTCTAAATCATTCTAAGCATATTCCATACTTTCATGGATATTTAGAGATCTGTCTTAGACTGCCTTATTTGAACTTTGAGCATTGTCGTAGCACGTTCAGGTAGGGCTTGATTTAAGCATGATTTCTTAAACAAACCATCATTGGCTAAGTTCACATGACAAGTTAAACCTTTAACTCTTGAGGGGTCCTTGGTGCTCTCTGAGCTTGCTTGTTTTCTGACAGAGGTTTCGTTACCCAAAGTAGATAACTAGCAGGGATGGGCTTCAAAATTTTTTAGCAAGGGGTTCTGTGCCCGGTTGCTGGGTGGGCGTGGCCTAGTCGACCTCCTTCATCATGGCAGAGGAGGCGTTTTTGCCCTTCCCTGACTCCAGAGGCTTCTCTCGACTCTCTGCGAGGGCGAAAACAGCCTCCCTGGGCTCCGGAGTCTCTCTGGAAGCTGGAAACTGGCCCGTTTCCAGACTTCCCAAACTTCCGGGAGGCCTGTTTTCTTGCCCTCCCCGAGCCTCCACACATGCCCTGCACTTACCTGCCTCCAAAACGGGCTCGTACCCCTGTGGACCCTCCCCACCCCGTCCCCCCCGTCCCGGTCGGTCCAGCGGGATTTGGGGGTTCTCCAAACTGCACAGAATCTTAGCTAAGGGTTCTCCCAGCCCCCCACAAACCCCTGGCAGCTCAACCCTGGTAACTAGCACGAATGATGTTACCTAGTTTGGGTAATGAAACGTCCACAAGAAAACAAGCAAGCTCAGAGAGCACCAAGGAGCCCTCAGATCAACCCTGAGCTACAAACGTTCTTGATGAAACCTTTGAGTAACAACCAAGCCGTAACGACTTGAAACCAAGCCGTAACGACCGAGACGTGTGAGGCCCCGAGCTAGCAGACCACTCCCCGAGCTTAACCGGTCTTTCCCTCTCCCGATGATCTGCTGATGATCTCCATAGGAGAAAACTCACCTTTCTCACATCAACCATTCACAAGACATGGCAGGCAGGACTTCGTAGGTAAACGGACAGGGAACATAGAGGAGAGGACTTAGATGGATGGAGATGGCCTTGTTGATCCTTAACATCACACTTGCCTAAGAAACAGGAGGGGGGCTGGGGGGAAAATAAACCTTGAGAGCAAATGGTACAGCTGACGGCAGAAAGTGTTTGTCAGGCATCTGAGGACATCAAATCTTTAGAACGCCCCCTCTTATAACCTCGCCTCTTCTCCCTCTTCATCTTTCTACCCTCGCGACAGCTTTACGTTCTTTGCTTTCTTGTGGCTGCCTTGTGAACTAATGTCCTTTTAAGCAGCAGGGGGGTGATGTCAGCAAGAGCTTTATGACGTCAGCGTGAGCTCATCCTCTTTATTCTCCTGCTCCTCCTCCTCCTCTCTTCACAAAAGGGAAAGGGAATGCTTCTTCTCCAGAAACCCTTTTCAGATGTTAGAATAGAATAGAATAGAATAGAATAGAATAGAATAGAATAGAGGGCTTTGAACTACTGTCGAAATTCTGAACACCTGAAGTTGAGGGTCTTAAGGAGGAGGTCAGTACAATCGAGTCCTTATCTGGGAGCCGAAGTCTACAAGTCTTGAACTTGCCAAATTTGGAGGCCCTTGGAATAGAATAACCGAGTTGGAAGGGACCTTGTAGGTTGTCTAGTCCAACTTCCTGTTCAATATGCTGGCTGAGGAATTCTGGGAGTTAGAAATAGAAATATAGAATATCAGAGTTGGAAGGAACCTTGGAGGTTTTCTAGTCCAGCCCCATGCTTAGCCAGTAAACCCTACATCACTTCAGACAAAGGGTTATCAACATCTTTTAAAAAACTTCCAGTGTTGAAGTCCACTAGTTGTAAAGTTGCCAAGGTTGGAGACCCCTGTCCTAGGAGCATCTCAGAACCGTATAAAAATCCACCCCTTCCTAAACCAAGGGGTCAGTCACCCCAGAAACATGGTTTTTGTCAATGAAGTTTCTGGAATCCAAAGAAACCTTCTTTCCTTGTAGCCTGTCGGCCTCCATTTTATTTCCAGCGCTTTCCCCCCAGATTGGAACCGGACCAGATTTTTTTTCTCAACAATGGTGTTACAGATATTATTGCAGGATGTAAACTGTTCCAAGCAAAGCTGCCTTTTGCAATTGACCGATGTTGAATTTGTCAATGCCGATTGCTGTTCAAATGATGCTCCAGTTGTTTTGGGATTGGACCCAGGGTGCCTATTACTATTTGTGCTACCTCAATTTTGTTTTGTCACAGTCATTCTATGTCTATTTACAGGTCTTTGTTTTGTTATCTTCTACAATTATTATTACATCACACCTGCAAGATTAGCAATCTAACCTGATTAGCAATCTGAATACTTTTACATTCTGGGTGGGTTCTCTTATATCTCAGATACGATCTCAGTACATACCCTTATAGCTAGTCATTTGCACTTGGAATGGCCACACAACAGTGACTTCATGCACACACACACACACAACACACCCATGCAGGCTGTTGATTTCATTACTGGCAATGGGCCAGCTTTCCTAAGAGACCTGACTGTTTGTTATTGGAAGATCTGTTAAGACTATCAATAAGATGGTTGCACAATGAAGCCTGTCCAACAGAGCTCTGAAACCCACAAGGTGTTCTGACCTAAGCCTCATTCCAAGCAAGCAAAAACCAAACAGAGAGAAAAGCAAAACCTTTTTAATGCTTCTCTGTGAATTCCATTCATTCACAGTAAAAACTCTATTAAAACTAATTGTTCTAGATAAGAACTAGCCTTGCTAAGGTTGTGCAAGGCTGCCAAGAACACTAGATTGAAATATTTCTTAGTAGTGTTATCTAAGAAATATTTCAAACAGAAAGAGTCTCTAAACACAAATCAGATTAGTCCGAACTTCCACAAGACTTGAAGTGCAAGAACTTCTTTGCTTCCTGCAAAGAATCCCACATTTGAGGGCTGGCTTTTATCCCTTAAATGCCCCTTAAGGGAGGGGCCATCACCTTGCAGCCTTACTCCCAAGTCGCCCATGCTGCTACAGCTGCTCTTTCCTTTGAGCAGCCCTGCGCGCATGCGCACTGGGCACAGGCTCCTTGGGGTCCTTTGCATCACTGCTGCCAGCCTCCATAAGCTCCATAAGCTCCAAAGGCAACACTCCACTCTCTGACAGTCCTGGCCCCATCCCTGCGTCACACGCAGGCCCCTCATCTGAGTTCTTGCTCTCCGAGACCTCAGCGGCCGTACCTGCTGCTGGTGAACCACAACACAAGGGCATTTAGTTCTTTGGAAAGTGGCATTATTTCATAAAATGGGTCCTGGGAGAAGCGGTTTCCATGAGTATTTTTCGAGAGCAAGGTCATGCAGCTCTTCCAGTTCTGCTTGAAAGCATGGCTTTCAAGCATTCATGGGCTTTGACTGCTTGTAGATCTCTCAAGCCTACAGAGAAACAACAACTGATTAGCAGTCTATTCCTCCCAGTAAACTGCTGAGCATGGAAAACTCTCACTGTATCATCCCAGTTCATTGGATCATATCTGATGGACCCTCTCATCATCACCCCTCCCCATACCACACCTAAACTTCTCTTGTTCCCCTTTTGAACGAGCAGTTGCACTCATAAAGTGAATCCTGGGTATCTCTGCTGAACATTTTGGAAGACCACCATGGTTTGCTATACCAAGCTTAAAAAAGACATTTCTCGAAAGATGAGGGAAGACCCCAATCTCCTGGAAGAATGAAATATTTTGAGAAATATTAAAAAGGCAGAATATTACATTTCCTCAAGGGAGGAATAGAGAAATGTACTATTGGAGACAGAAAGAGACAGCCCCCACCTTTCTTAATGGCCCCCAGCAGATACTTTTTGCCCATTAAGAATGACTGGGCCATCCTATCTACAAAACAAAAGACCTTCAGCTCCAGGTCGATGGGATTAAGACATGAACCTCTAGGACCTTGGCAACTTTAAGACTTGTGGACATCAACTCTCAGAGTTGCTCAGACAATTTAGTTGGCTGAAGAACTCTGGGAGTTGACATCTACAAGTCTTAAAGTTGCCAAGGTTGGAGACCCCTGCTCTAGGACATAATAGGATTAACCCACTAGCAGCAGATCTCACTCCATTGCAGAATCTCCGAAGGACATTGCATCAAAGTCCAAATTTCAACCAAACCTGAGAGCCCAGACAACCTACAGAGCCATCTATGACTCCTACAACAGCCAATAGAACACATGTTCTTGCACAGGAGCAGGAAGTTCAAGTGCAAAGCCCAAGAGAAGGTATAAGTACCTCTCATTCTCAATGATGTGGTCTCTCAGACCACATTCTCAGCATGTGGTCAGCTTTCCAGAATCACACGTGCTTGGTGGTTCTGCTTCATCATTAAACCATCTTTCCAATCAGCCTCCATGTTTGCTTTCTCTCAGTATCATGATTCTGGCAGTTACCCCCATTTAAATCATAATCTCGAGCCACACTTCCAAAACTTAAAAAGGATTTATTGAGCGTTAATATGCTGGTCTTTTTAGAGTTGTCACCCAGCTTGGAACTGAACCAGATGGATATTTCTTCCAACAAAGGACATTGTAAACAACAACAACAACTCAAAAGATAGGATTTCATCCTTCTTTCTTAAAAGAAAAAACAACAAAGCATCCAGCAGTGAAAAAAGAATTGGTTTCTGTCCACTTCCTGAGCTTTTGGAAGAATCATGATGCCCACAAGACAGTTGCATATCTCAAAGTGAATTGAGAAACAGCAGATCCACCTGCTCTCCCAAAAAATGCAAAAAGAGAGTCACCCCGGCTAGTCACTTCAAGGTGTTGTACAAGTTGTAAGCCCTGATCTTGCTTAAGTCTGTGGGAAGGTGAGTCAGTGTGCCTTTGATTGCGTTGACATCTGTAGAGTGATGTTGATTGCTGACAATATTGGGAAACAGAGAAGGAAGCATATTGTTCCAGAAAAGGAACAATACATCAGCCTTTGGTATTGCAATATAATAAAATGTAATACAGAATGGAAAAGGGACAATTAGGCCACCATGCTCATCTCCTGCCCCAGCGCAACAGAGGTGAGTATTCAGCAGGTTCTGACCAGTTCTGGAAAACCAGTAGCAGAAAGTTTGAGTAGTTCGGAGAATCCCACTTCTGACTGGAGATTTTGCAGTATCCTTCCCCTGCCACGCCCACCAAGCCACACCCACAGAACCGGTAGTAAAAAAATTTGAACCCCATCACTGGACGAGATCCAGAATACACCCTCCCTATCAGGTCTGATGGTCCCACAAGCAGCTTGATCTGGTGTCCTACAGAGGTTTAAAGACCAGGGTTGGGCTGCTGGGGGTTGGCAGGGGTTTGGGAGAGCCCCCAGCTAAGATTCTGTGCAGTTTGGAGAACCCCCAAATCCCACTCCTGGCTGGCTCCTCCCATTCCCCCCTCCCAGGAGTCCCCACATGCCGCGTTTTGGATGCGAGTAAGTGCAGGGTGCACACAGAGGCTCATGGAGGGCAAAAAATGGGCCAGAAATGGGCCCGTTTTCGGCTTCCAGAGAGCTTACGGAGCCCAGGGAGGCCCTTTTTGTCCTTCCCGGAGGCTCAAGGAAAGCCTCCAGGTCTTGGGGAGGGCAAAAACAGCCCCACCCCACCATGGTGCAGGAGGCCAACTAGGCCATGCCCACCATGGACACACCCACCAAGCAACTGGGCAGAGAACCCTTTGCTAAAATTTTTGAAGCCCATCCCTGTTAAAGACCGTAACATTTATTCATTATTTATTGCTGATCTCACCTCTCCAGAAATTTTTGTGAAATGCTTGTCTGAATGGAGGAGGAGACTTGGTGTACCCAATTATTATTAGTTTGTTTGACTGTTAAATGAGAATCCCAGTACAGAGTCAGCTTTAAATGATCATTGTTTCTTCTTTTTATTGGAAAAAAAAATGGAATCCAGATAGGATCATGAAGTAAAATGTTGTGCGCACGAGACCCAGCGGAGCTAGCAATGGAGTGTCCATTAACGTTGCCAGAATATATGTCGCTACATTCCAACATGCAGAAGTTAATAGGATGCTTCGTTCCTGATTCCCCTTAAACGGTAGCTTTAATCTGTATGGAAGCAATGAAATTAATATGAATCCACCATTTCCTCAACTTCATGGCCACTGAACTTAAACCATTTTGGTAGCTGGTGATTCTCAGTCCTCATTTCTCATGTAAACTGACTGAAGAGACTGGGGAGGGGACACTGGAGATAGGCCTCCTTGCAGTGGTAGGATTCAAAAAAAATTTACTACCAGTTATGTGGGCTTGGTGGTTGTGGCAGGGGAAGGTTATTGCAAAATCCCATTCCCTCCCCACCCCACTAACCTGCTTTTCAGCCCTGTTCTCCTGTGCAGGGCAACAAAAGAACCAGCTGATCAGCTGGGACTCAATGGGAGGCAGAAAATAGATGGGGGCAGGGCCAGTCAGAGGTGGGATTGGCCGGTTCTCTGGTCAGAACCTGCTGAATACCACCTCTGCCTCCTTAGTAATAAATCCGTTTATACTGAAAATTGCTTACCTTGTTTCTCAAGAACCAATAAACATACAGCAAGACCTTCATGGTTTGCAGATATACAGATAATCAGAGTTGAAAGGGACCTTGTAGGTCATCTAGTCCAACCCCTGCCCAAGCAGGAGACCCTATACCATTTCTGATGGATGAAAGTCCAATCTCTTCTTGAAAGTCTCAAGTGATGGCACTCCCACAACTTCCAGGCAGCTTCCTGTCCATTGGTGGATTGTTCTCGCTGTCAGAAAGTTTATCCTATTTCTAAGTAAAAACTCTCCTTGTTCAGTTTCCATCCATTATTCTTTGTCTGGCCTTCGGATGCCTTGGAGAATAGCTTGACCCTCTTCCTCCTCTCTGTGGCAGCTCTTAAACATTGGAAACTGCTATCATGTCTCCCCTGGTCCTTCTCTTCACTAGACTAGCCAGGCCCAGTTCCTACAACTGTTCATCATATGATTTAGCCTCCAATCCCCTAATCATCCCGGTTGCTCTTCTCTGTACTTTTTCTAGAGTTTTAGCATCTTTTTTATAATGTAAACAAAACTGGATGCAATTCTCTAGGTGTGGTCTTACTAAAGGCTAGGTCCCACTGGCCGACAGATGCAAAACGTATGCAAAAAGGACACAGCGGACGAGCAAAATTTCGGGGGTAGCTCCATCCGTTGTCATCCGCTCTAAAAAGGGCAAAAATTTGCATAAACAGAACGGAAAAGAACGGAAAAGAACGGACGTTGGGTAGTATGTAGCGGGGATGTTAAGCGGATGTTCATAGGAAGCCTAAGCGGATGTATATTGGATGCAAACCGTTCACTGCGCCATCCTTTCTATTTCCGTGCTACTAACCTGTGTAGATGTTTCCGTGTACCTTTCTTTCCTCCCTCTTTCCGTTTTCAAGCTGCAGCGGATGTGAGTTGAGGGGATGCCCAGAGGATGCAGAGAGGAAACAGCGGATGTTTAACGATAACGGACATGTATAATGTATATGTGCCCGTATATGTCGTGGATGTACATCGTATGTGTGGAAAGTTCATCTGCTTCACAAAAGTTTTGTGCAGCTCTCAAAACTTCTTGAGCAGATGAAATCTCAGTGGACGGATGCTCGACGGATAGAGCGTATGAAACACGTATGCAGTGACTACACAACGGATGCATAGCATTTTCCAACGTTTTTTAACCTTTTACATCCTCTTTGCATCCGTTGGTGCAGTGGGACATGGGCTTAAGGCTTTATAGAGTGGTGTTAATACTTCCCTTGCAAAACTGTGTTTCCTTTCTCCTTATGTTTTGGTTCATCACCCCATCGTACCCTGTTTTTAAAAATGACATTTATTACTCTTAGAGGCAGTGTCTCTTGCTGGCTTGAACATTTATCATTTGCTGCTAGGTGGCAGTCTCCTGCAGCATAACCAGAATAGAGCTGCCAAAATCCTTATTTGCTTGAAATATCTATCAGATATACTGTATATTCTGCCAATGCAAGAACAGCCTAGATCTTGCAAAGTCAGGCAGATGAACCAGGCACATATGCTAGTAATTACAGATGCTTCCCCTCAATACCATTATTACTATGGTAAAAGTATGGCTGAACCAAAACTTATCTCAATCACAAATGCAATATTCAATAACCTGGTTTTGCTGGTTTGTAACCAGTTTGTAAACTGTGGTTTGTAAACTAAAGCACAACTTTAATTAAGCTGTAAACAGTGCCATACCCACAACGGCTGAAAATGTACAATGTTCTATAACAAGACAGTAATGATTATGCCCCAACCCCAAAAACAAAACAAAACAAACAAACAAAAAGCAGCACCATAATATTTACAGCCTCAAACCCTCACAACTTCAACCTCAAACTGTCTACCATAGACCTCACCCAGTTCCTAAGAGGTCCTGAAAGGGGGCATGCATAAGCTCACCAGTGTGCCTACCGTCCCTGTTTTACTGTCCCCATTTATCTGTCTTTACTTCCTTTGCTTCTGTTTATGTTCATGCCTATACTTGTTGTCTTGTACATATTTGAGAAACAAACAAACAAACAAATAATAAATATTACACCTCGGTGTAAACCTTAAGGGTAGTTTACTAAACTTGAAGGCATGAGCATAACTGGAAAGGCAGTTAATAACTCTAAGCTCTGAGCTTAATGGTCCTTTAGGGTCCCTTCTTTAATTAGGAATATTTATTACTTTGCATTTGCTCTATGACCCCCAGGTTTGTGATGCAACAGCAATAGCACTTAGACTTACGTACAGTTCCATAGTGCTTTACAGCCCTCCCGAAGCAATTTACAGGATCAGCATCTTGCCCCCAATAATCTGGTTTTTCATTTTACCGACCTCTGAAAAATGGAAGGCTGAGTCGACCTTGAGCTGTTCAGAATCGAACTGCTGGTAGTTGGCAGAATTATCCTGTAGTACTGCATTCTAACCACTGCACCACCCTGGCTCTTCCTTCATCTTCCTTCCTTCCTTCCTTCCTTCCTCTCTCCCTCCCTCCCTTCCCTTCACATTTAGCAATTGCACTTAGATATATGTAGCACTTCACCATGCTTTCCAGCCCTCTCTAAGTGGTTTACAGAGTCAGCCTCTTGTCCCCAACAATCTGGGTTCTCATTTTACTGACCTTGGAAAGATGGAAGGCTGAATCAACCTTGAGGCAGTCAGAATCAAACTCCTGGCTGTGGGCAGAGTCAGTTTGCAATGCTGCATTCTAACCATTGTGTCACCAGGGCTCTAGCAAGCTCCTACATTACTGACATCACCATCTGGGTAACGTCATAACCATCTCTGAACATAGTTCTTGGACTTTGTTCCTCTGTAATGGTTTCCTGGCATGTGTGTGTGTGTGTGTGTGTGTGTCTGTCTTAATTCAGCAGGAGCAACAGCTTATTGATTCAATTGACACAAAGGCTCCAGTAGATGTTTCAGCAAACAGAGGATGGGACTGCTAAGGGAACAGCAGCTATGAAATGGGAAGATTGGGAATTTCCACCTTCTTGTTATTTCAGCTTTTTTTCCAGCACAGGATGCAACCCACTTATCTAATGAATACAGAACCATTGTCATAAATTTATTCTATTACCTCTCTGACAAGCCAGGATTTCCCCGGTGACATTAAATCATCAAATTATATGTACTAGAAAGGGTGTTTTGGTTTGATCATGTCAAAGTGAGAAAGAACAAAAAGTTCCATTGCCTTTTGGGCAAAAGTTAAAGATGCTGGAAAGGTTTTTAAAGGGACAATCCTTTATATACGTTCACATTTATTCCTTTTTCACAAAACACGGAGGTGCATTATTTTTGGGGATTAACCCAACTTTGTTCCAGAGAACTGCAAGCCAGGCAGGGAAACCGGCAGCCTTTCCACAAATTTTTAAAGGCCTTCAACAAAGTTATCCCAGCCTTGGGTGAGAGCTCTCTAACACTCTCTATAAAGAAGAAAGTAAAAAGGGGATTAGAAATAGGGCTACTGATATTCTAGAACAGGGGTCGCCAACCTTTTGGTCGTCAGGGACCACCAAACTCATAATTTTAAATCCCGCGGACCACTAATATGAATTTTGATTGATGGTGGCTTGCTGGTGTTTTCCCAGGGTCTCTGCAGAAAGCAGCAGAGACCCTGGGAAAATCCCAAAAAAATCTGCAAGAAAATTCATCCCGTTTTCCTTTCAATCAATCATTCTTTATTTGAGATCACAGAATACCGTCTCCAGCTCCGTACTCAGGGGGAGAGAGAGAGAGAGAGAGAGACTGACTTTTGGCTTCATGCAAGGAAAGCAGCAGACATCTTTCTTTCTCTCCCCCAAGCTCTGCCAGAAATGAGTCTCTGTGGGGGTGACATTTCTCTGCAGACCACCAAATTTTTCTCACGGACCACCAGTGGTCCCCGGCCCACTGGTTGGCAACCACTGTTCTAGAATGATGATCTTTAGATATCTTGCAGACATTTCATTATCCAACCAGGTACTATCATCAGTGCTAGAAGAAGTGTACTCTCTGTTTATATACTCATGGCTTGCCCTGCCAGTGTTGATTGGAGAGTTCTTGATGTTTCCTGGATTAGGCTGTTGTTTCTTGTTTGACTGTCTGTTGATATTCCTTGATTTGAGGGAACTACCCATTTTCCATTCTTAAATAACTATCACATCATAGTTATAACTATCACATGATATGTACCAATTAATAGCAATACTTACAAGAGTCACATATGTTCTCAGCTATGCTTGGCATAGAAAAAAATCCATATCTCATAGAAACTAAATGACATCTAAAAAGATCAAAGAAGTCCTGACGCTACAATCTTGACATAACAAGAAGTAAAAAACCCAACAGTGAGGGTTTGCATGTTCCAAGTATGTTAGTGAAATGTTGAAATATTATCCAACACATGGTATTGTATCGGTATAAGCCTCCTAGATTTGGTAACCTTAAAACAGGCTTTTATTTTATATTTTATTTGATATAGTAGGGTTTTCAACACTTCCTCTAATTGCATTTTGAGAAAAATCATGTTAGAAGGCTCAGCTACACAGCTGCTGTATTTTTCCCTCCCTCAGATCACAAAAGTTTCACTTCCTAATCACATGTGCCATGTTGATTTACATAGGGATGTTTTACATGCACAGTGATGGTTATTGACAAAGCTTTGAAAAAAGGAAAATTCCACCCTCAGATGGAAAAAGTTGAAGTTGTTTCATGAATTAGCCAGTGACAGATGACACATTCTTGAAAGCTCTGCTGAGAATCAAGTCCTTCTTTTCTTGTTCTCTGCAGTTATTTTTCTTCAAATGGAAAGCTACAATTTCCTTTATGTGAACACCTTGGTGCAAGATTACCTGAAATACATTTGTCAAGAGGCTCAGCTGGCAGCGGCCCCAAACAAAGTGGCTGAAGTCCTTCGTAAAGCCGGATCTTCTGCTCAGAAGGAAGTTGAAGGCAACCTGAGGCCTTACGTGGACTCACTGGGGATTCATTCCATAGAAGAAGCTGGCAACATTTTCAATCAAGTGATGGAAAACGAATTTGCGGATGGGAAAATTAACTGGGGACGCATTCTGACGATATTCCTGTTCGGTGGAATCCTGGCCAAAAAACTCCAAGGACCTTTGGCAAAAGAAAACTTGAAGCAGATCTCTTATTTCATCACAGACTATATTGTGAGCACCAAAGGAAAGTGGATCAGTGAGAATGGAGGATGGGTAAGTTCTTGAGTTTGTCTTTTTGTTGTTCAGTCACTAACTGAATCTGACTCTTCGTGACTCCATGGGCCACAACATGCCAGTCAGGCCCCCCTCCCCATCCTCTGCTGTCTCTCTGAGTCTGCCCAAGCTCAAACTTATTGCATCAATGACATTATCTTACATCTCATCCTCTGCCGTCCTCTTCTTTTGCCTTCAGTGTTTGCCTTTTAGCTTCACTAATTTTTCATGCAGAACATAAGACCACAAGCTCACAGAACTGGATATTAATTTGACAGCTCACAATGATGCAACACATCTTTTATTGATTTAACAATACTGAATCTTTGTGCTTTCAATGTCTAAGGTTGTTTGCTTAAACCTTACATCAGTAGTGTTGTATATTGTATCCATAAATAAACTCAGAATAAATATAAAAGACATATGTAAATCTACTTGCATATTGAAATGGAAAATTCACATTAGTGATGAGGATTTGAATGAATATTCCAGTAAATGTTGTCTTATAAAGTACAACTCAATAGTATAACCCAGTAGAATTTTCAATCTCAAAGAGTTCAAAAAGTTTATTTCTATGTAATTGGGGGAAGATTATTCCTAAAGATCAGAAAAATTCAATAGTGTGGTAATAATACAATGGAATTCAGTGGAATTTTATTTTTGGATGGGTAAATTGGCATTTATTAAAATACTATCTATCTGCAGTATCTATCCCTCATTTCATTTAGTTTTAATACAGTCTTCCAGGCAGTTAACAGGAAACAAGTTATATATTAAATCAAACTCTGGCTTGCCTGCTTTGAGTTTTTATGTTTGCTAATTATTTGCCTTGAAACACAGCAAAAGAAACTTTCCATAGCAGAAGAAAGAAGGCACACAGTAGCATATTCCTCTTCTTTAGGGGAACAGGAACTTGCAAAATGCCTGGTTTGTTTGTGTTCCTATGAGATGTGGCAACAAGTATGATATTGGCAACCTACAATGTAATCCTGAAAATATTGATTCCTAATTAACTGCAGCCTTGCTGGGATCTTTCAGAAAAGAACTCCTCCCCCATTATTTCAAGGACACACACTGTACTCAAGGAAATGAAAAATGATCCTGCATTTAAGAAATCAGAATTCCCCAAGGCTAAATCAAACATTAAAAAGGCTCCTTTCTGTATTCTTTGCAAATCTATGATGGCTTTTTCACTTTGATGTTTGGGGAAAACCCCTAATCTTCCTTTCAGGGAATTGTAACAATTCTCTATTCCTGTATATGACTGTTCCCTTATTAATCTTGATCTGCAGGGAGATTTCTGGTGGGTGTTTCTGAGAGCCACATTTACATTTAAAGCATACTGTGTTTTTCCATTGGAATTTCCATTCCATTTCTACAAAATTAGAAATGGCAACTGAGGGCATATTTCCCCCAAATCATTTCTCCCAAATCATTTGAGCCAGACTGCAATACATTGCATCTTGTTTATTGTGATCAGCTTGGCTTCAGGCAATATACTGAGCCAAACTAATAACCAAAAGAACTGGCCTTATGCTATCCTATTAAGGTCCAAATAAGACTTAACCACATTCAGTACTTAACAAAATTTAATGTGCAGTGTCACATCAGCTGGGTCTTTAGTTGATCTGGACAGAGTATTGTGTGAACAGTATGCCAAAAAAGCCAACACTAGATGTTCAGTGACGTTCTAGTACGGTGTTGCAAAGTAAGACCACACTTGGAATATTGTGTTCACTTCTGGTCGCCATGATATAAAAAAGATGTTGAGACTCAGTGCAGAGAACAGCAACAAAAATGATTAGGGAGCTGGAGGCTAAGACAATTATAGGAAGTGGTTATGTCTATGAAAGAAGGACAAGGGGAAACATGGTAGCAGTGTTCCCATATTTGAGGGGCTGCCCCAGAGAAGAGGGAGTCAAGCTATTCTCCAAAGCACCTGAGGGCAAGGCAAGAGACAATGGGTGGAAACTAATCGAAGAGAGAAGCAACTTAGAACTAAGGAGAAATTTTCTTCCTTAGGGAGAATGATCAATCAGTGAAATGGCTTTTTTTCTCTCCAGAAGTTGTGGATGCTTCATCACTGGAGGGATTGGACAGCCACTTTTTTGAAATGGTATTAGGTATTTTGTTCAAGCAGGGGGTTGGACTAGAAGACCTCCAAGGTCCCTTCCAACTCTGTTATTCTATATTTTATGAACTTAGGCAGTTGCCTGTTTTCTGATTCTGCCAGCAATTTCTGTGGCTCTTTCAGATTCTTCTTGCTGGAGTAAATTATCTATCTGTCTGTCTGTCTGTCTGTCTGTCTATCTATCTCTATAAATATTTATATATGTCTTTATCTATATCATCTCTATCTCTGTCTCTCTATCTATCTACTCCAGCAAGAAGATATATGTGTAATGCATGTATGCTTTTTTAACAATTGCAAGCTTGGTGGGTTTTTTTTTTTTACATGTTCAAACATTTCCGTTCACTCTTGAGGGCAGTGTTATACCTCCAAATCCACCAGATGGTAGCAATAAATCTCCAAAATCAAAATAACACTGCAATTTTGTAAAAAATGAAACGGCATGCATTAACACGTAACAAACAGTGGCTTGAACCCTTGTGAGAAGAGATCTCATCTGATGCGGCTCATTTTTTACAGCTCATTTGAAATATTTAAAGTTATTATTTTCACAGGAAGCTTGGCCCCAGCACCATAGCTCACAACATGATACTTAGCAAGGAGATCCAAATGTTGTGTGATTTGCAAGCCACAACATCTGGTTTCACACAAACAGTAAGTGAAGGCCAAGTATGCTTTTATGCACTATGAACACCACTTCAGATCTCAACAACTGTGCCACTATTTATTTGTATCTCATCTTTATTTTTTGTACAAATAACTCAAGGCAGTGAACATATCGAATACTTTGAGTGCACCCAAGATAATCAGACATTTTTCCCCCCAGGGAGTGATTTTATTCACTGCAAGTTGCGTGTAATGTATTTTTATTTATTTATTTATTTTCATCCTACCTTTATTATCTTTTATAAATAACTCAAGGTGATGAACATGCCTAATACAGGTAGTCCTCGACTTACGACCGCAATTGAGTCAAAATTTCTGTTGTGTAGACATTTGTTAAATGAGTTTTGCCCCATTTTACGACCACTCTTACCACAGTTGCTAAATGAATCACTGCAGTGGATAAGTCAGTAACCTGGTTGTGAAGTTAATCTGGTTTCCCCATATTGACTTTGCGAATCAGGTCACAAAAGCTGATCACATGATCCTGGGACACAGGGAAGGTCATAATTATGAAGCAGTTGCCAAGCATCTGAATCTTGATTCCATGCTGCAAAGGTCTCAACTGTGAAAAATGGTCATGTCACATTTCTCAGTGCCGTAGTTAACTTTGCACGGTCACTAAATGATCTAATGTTGAGGACTCCCTGTACTCCTTCTTCCTCCTCTTTTCCCCACAACAACCCTGTGAGATGGGTTGGGCTGAGAGAAAGGGACTGGCTCAAAGTCACCCAGTTGTTTTTTATGCCTGACTAGAATTTATAAGTAAAATTAAATAAAAATAAGGGATGCGGTGGCTCGGTGGCTAAGATGCTTGAGCTTGTTGATCAGAAAGGTCGGCAGTTCGGCGGTTTGAATCCCTAGCACTGTGTAACGGAGTGAGCTCCTGTTACTTGTCCCAGCTTTTGCCAACCTAGCAGTTAGAAAGCATGTTAAAAATGCAAGTAGAAAAATAGGGACCACTTTGGTGGGAAGGGAACAGCGTTCTGTGTGCCTTCGGCGTTTAGTCATGTCAGCCACATGACCACAGAGACGTCTTCGGACAGTGCTGGCTCTTCGGCTTTTTAACAGAGATGAGCACTTCACCCTAGAGCCAGAAACGTGTAGCACATATGTGCAAGGGGAACCTTTACTTTTAGAATTTACTGCCCCCTGGTTTCTGGCTAGATACCTTAACCATTAGACCAGAGTAACTTGATCTTCTTCTCTTTGCTTGCAGGACAATGGCTTTATAACAAAATTTGAGGATAGAAACTCCTGGGTATCCTTATCCACTCTGAAGACAAAGATCTTGGCTGTTTTTTCAGTCTTCAATCAATATCACTCATAAATCTGGTCAAAGCTTTTCTCTAGGATGGTACCCTGGGATGACTTCCAGAAACATTTCCCTCTTAGTAGAAGACTGAGAACACCTATTGAGTTCAAAAGGGAAAGGGGGAAGAATACTGTATTTCAAACTTTTATTTATATGTTACATATATATGTAAATATATATATATATATATATTTGTGGAAATGCTTGCAGATATTACTAAACAAGTGGTTTAGCTACTCAGCATAGAAATGATTTCTATCTCATTCAAGGGTGTTGCTCAAAATTCCTGAGAATGGTGGGGAACCACAAGCTGCATAGTACAGTGCTAAGTCAGTGTGTTACACAAAAGTACCCAGAGAAAGGTCCTTCTTTCCTGCAAACTGGCTCATTGCTTTGTGACAGACCCCTTGGGAAGGAAATTTCAGCCAAACTCAGTCCCAGAAAACAGTCCGGAGAAGAAAATAATCACATATGGCTTGAGAAGAGCAGCTAAGATTTTTTAGGACCTGGAGGCTAAAAACATACAAAAAATGGTTGCAGGAAATGGCTATGGCTAGTCTAGAGAAAAGAATGATTGAGGGTGACATGATAGCAGTGTTCCAATACCTGAAGGGCTGCCCTAAAGAAGAGGGAGTCAAGCTATTCCCCAAAGCACCTGAAGGCAGGACAAGAAGCAATGAATGGAAACTAATCAAGGGCAGAATCAAGCTAAGACTAAGGAAAAACTTCCTAACAGTGAGAACAATTAGCCTTCAGAAATTGTGGGTGTTTAATTGCTGAAGGCTTTCAAGAAGAGACTGGACAGCCACTTGTCTGAAATGGTCTGGGGCAGGGGCGTCAAACTTACATCGTCACGGCATCATCACATGACATATTGACACTTTTTCCCCTTTGCTAAACTGGGAGGGGCAGCATGTGATGCATCTGGGCTGTGGGCCATGAGTTTGACACCCCTGGTCTAGGATCTCCTGCTTGAGAAGGGGATTGGACGAGAAGACCTCCAGGATTTCTTCCAACTCTTATTCTGTATTCTGAGTTCACCTAATGTGCTGGTATGTGAGAAAGGCCTTGAGAGATAGGTGAAGAAATGCTGTTTAGAGAAAGGACAGATAAGATGAGATTTGTACTTTCACACCTGCAAGATTCTGTTCATGTAGCCTTACAATGAAGTGGAATAAGCTCACCTGGTTGTGTTTTCTGTCTAGTCTACCTTAAAAGGCTGACATCAATATTGCAAGTCTGAAAGTACATATCTCCCACCATCTCCTATACAGCCTGGGAAGGTCCTTTTTAGCTTTTTTCTCTACCCGTTATGCAGCTGAGTGATAAGCCCTTTCTTTCCTGATTATTCCCTCAGAAGCATTTCTTCACTCTGACTCTCAAGGTCTTTCTCACATACCATTACACCTGACACAGTAAATCATTATTTCTTTAGCCACAAAATAAGCCATAAAGCACAATGGCTTGACTCACAGGACATGACAAAGTACCAGCAAACCAATATTACAACTTAAGTGTGTTGCTTAGACCCAGCTGCATTCAACCACAGGTCCTTCAATCTTCACCGTGTAGACTTGTAGGCATTATATTCGCTAATGGTAGCCAACCCTGCTATTAAACATTGTTTGGGCCTACATATGCTAGGCTATTGCTTGCTTAATTATGGCTAACTGAATGCATAATCTTGAATTAGGAGATTAAATCATAACACAGCAATAATTTGTTCAGTAAATAGGGATGCAGAATATAACAGAACTGGTTTTATAAAACTAGAAGCTAGGGTTGAGTGAATCTCATTTCCATAGTCCAGGAGCCTCTTTTGATCCGCTTCATTCTGCACATGGAACATTCTGTATTTTTCTCTAAACAGGGCATTCTGGCCGTTCCTGAAAATCTAAAGTAAATCTCCCTGAATAGCAAATTGCTTGCCATGTTTCAGATGGGAACAGCCTGATCCCTGAGCAACTGGATCACCCTGTTCTGGAGGGAAAATGGAATGTTTTTGGGGAAAATAGTATGCACCTCCTTCTCCAACATTTTTTTTGCATAATTATTTTACCTACCAGTCCCTACCCCACTCCCCCACCCCCCAAAAATCTTATATATAACCCCCAGCTGTGAAAAAGTGGACCACCCTACCATAAACTATGACTTACAACCCACAAAGGATGGGTGCACACAATACACTAAGCCAGATCAATTAAACAATCTACAAAAACGGCCCTCTTTTACAACTTAACTGGCATCAACCATCATTGGCTAGGAAGGGAGATCATGTTATCAGCAAGATTGATGGTTATCACTGAGCTTTCACATAGTGAAAGCAGCAGAAGAGGGATGCAAAAACCAAACCATTTTTTTCCCTGCACTGGACGATTCTTGCAGGAACTGCATCATCTTTGAAACGTTTTCTTTCTTTTCTTTTTATTCGTCACATTTAGAACTGCATGCGCGGGCTCTTTTGCAATCTATGCAAATCTGCCCAGATTTATCTTGTCTGAACGAGGGCACCAAAATAGATGTCGGCTTAAAAAATGCAGGTAGTCCTTGAGTTACGACTATTCAGCTCCACATTTCTGTTGCTAAGGGAAACATTTGTTCAGGAAGTTTTGCCCAGAGGTGGTATATTCAGCAGGTTCTGACCAGTTCTGGAGAACCAGTAACGGAAATTATGAATAATTTGGAGATCCGCCAAATCTTACCTCTGACTGGCCCTGCCCGCATCTCTTCTCTGCCTCCCATTGAGTCCCAGCTGATCGGCCCGGTCTTCTTTTGTTGCCCTGCACAGGAGAAGGGAGCTGGAAAGCAGGTTAGTGGGGTGCAGAGGTGGTATATTCAGCAGGTTCTGACTGGTTCTTCAGAAGAAGAAGACTGGTTCTTCAGCAAATACCACCTCTGACTGGCCCCGCCCCCATCTATTCTCTGCCTCCCGAGTCCCAGCTGATTGGCTGGGACTCCTTTGGTTGCCCTGCACAGGAGAATGGAGCTGGAAAGCAGGTTAGTCGGGTGGGGAGGGAATGGGATTTTGCAGTATCCTTCCCCTGCCACACCCACCAAGCCACACCCACACCGGTAGTAAAAAAAAAATTGAATCCCACCACTGATTTTGCCCCTTTTTATGACCTTTCTTGTCATGGGTTGTTAAGTGAATCACTCCAGTTGTTCAGTTAGTAAGACGGTTGTTAAATGAATCTGGTTTCCCCAGTGACTTGGCTTGTCAGAAGCTCACCAAAAAGGGGATCCGGTGACCCCTCGGGACATGTCATAAATATAAACCTCTTGCCAAACCACTGAATTTTGATCAGGTGTCCATGAGGATGCTGCAAGTATGCCACTTTTTTACAGTGCTGTTGTAACTTTGAAGGGTCACTAAATGAACAAATGTTGTAAGTCGAGGACTACCTGCAGCCCTATTTGTAAGAAAAAAGAACCCCCACCCAACCTACTGCTACGTGACAAATCAATGACCGCCTCACCTTTGACTTCGAGGCTGGCTGTCTCTTTGCTTTGGCACCTCTCCAAGCCGAGGGGAGCCAGCGGTCCCTTCTCTCTCCGCCTTCCGGCGCTCAGGGACCTCGGAGAAAAGACCTCCGGGCTCCGCTCAGACCTTCCTCCGGGTTCGGGGCGCCTCCCCGAGGTCGGCCGAGGCGGCGGCGGCGGCTGCTGCTCTCGCAGTCCCATGGAGAGCTCGGAGGAGGAGGAGCCGCCGCAAGCCCGGCCGACATGGCAGCCAAACTGCACGCAGCCAAACGCGCCCTGCGAGCGGAGCTGAAGCGCCGCCTGGAAGGGCTGAGCGAAGCCGAGAAGCTGCGCCAGTCGCGCCTGCTGGCCGGCAAGGTGGGTGGGTGAGTCGGTGGGACGCTTTCTCCGGACGGTCGGTCCCCTCCAATGAGCTTGTAGCCCAGCCCGGAGAAGGCGAGGAAGTCCCGGGCGCTCGCACCGCGGACCTCTCCAAAAGCTTTGGAAAGCCCGTGCGCCCAGGCGCGCCTCGAAGCGGCGCCCGAAGGACTTGGCAGAGCCGCGGATTTCCCCCTCCCGGCTGAGAACCCTCGCGCTGCCCCCACTTCCACACGCCCCGAGGGCCCGGCCTTCCGAGGAAAACAGGGCAGCCGGTGGGCGCGGAGGGGCTTTGGCAAGCGTAGAAGGGGCAGCAGCCGGCGCTGCGCTCGCGGGTCTGGGGGGGACGGACTGAAGCTTTCCCCCAGAGCGGAAATTCAGGACAAAGACCTGGCGCTCTGCAGCGGTTGCCAGCTCCGACTCTGGAAGCAAGGCTAGGCTTGCAGCCAAGGGGTTTCGCAGCGAGGGGAAAGCAGGAAGCCGAAACTGGCCCGGGAAATCGCAGGCTGGAAGTTGGTCGCTTTCGGTGGTCTCCCCAACGCCCACGGCAAGCAAACCCGGCGGTGCAGTAACCTTTAAGCAGACGGAGCACGTGCTTAGGGCATCAGGCCCAAACAAAGTTGAGAAAGAAAGAAAAACCAATGAAGATTTGTAATAAAAGAAAGAGATCTTGTATGTACAAAGGAGAGGGGACACCAAGATTTGTCAGTGCTTAGGTCACCAGTGAGCCTTAATCCGCCACTGAGCAAACCACACTGTAGCTCTGAGCATTGAGAGCAAGGGTCTTCAAACTTGCCAAGTTTTAAGACTTGTGGACTTCAACTCCCAGAATTCCTGAGCTAACATGACCGGAGGAGGAATTCTGGGAGTTGAAGTCCACAAGTCTTCAAGCTGTCAAGTTTGAAGACCCCTGATTGAGAGGAATCTAGCATATGCTGTCATTGTCTGCACTGGGGGGGGGGTGGGGGTGAGAACACAGCATTGACCAAGTCAAGTGTCACCTCTTTCTGTAGGGGGGTTGTGTTCTGTTTCACCTGTGTGATCATTGCTTTGCAGAACTCTTAACATGAGCTTCAAGTTGTCTTCTCAGCTTCTTTTATAATGGGTCTTGGGGGCCCTAATGGATGAAAGTCACAGATGATAAGGAATCCAGAGGCTAAATTATATGGCGAGCAACTGAGGGAACTAGATATGTTTTAGCCTATGAGTGTCTCAGAGGTGCTTTTTCAAGAGGCAACTTGGACTTTCTGGCTTTTCTTTGAAGACGCTTTGCTTCTTGGAAACCCCACAAACCTGCTTTGCAGCTCCGTTCTCCTGTGCAGGGCAACAAAAGAAGAGCCAGCCTATCAGCTGGGACTTGGGAGGCAGAGAAGAGATGGGGTTGGTGAGGACAGTCAGAGGTGGGATTTGCTGGTTCCCCAAACTACTCAAAATTTCCACTACTGGTTCTCCAAAACTGGTCAGAACCTGCTGAATACCACCTCTGGTGGAAGACCATTAAAGAGAGATCCAACCTAGAACTAAGGAGAAATTTTCTGACAGTGAGAACAGTTATTCAGTGGAACAATTTGCCTGATGGAGTTGTGGGTGCTTCAGCACTGGAGATTTTCAATAATAGATCGAACAACATTTTACTGGAATGGTATAAAATCTCCTGCCTTGAACTAGACAACAATTCAACTGGACTAGAGTTAGATAGAACACCTTCTTCCAGCCCTATGATTCTGTGTATGGCTGAATTCAGTTTATTTTATACTTGTCATGCAATTAGTTCCATCTGAGAAATGATGCTAAGGGAAAATGAAAATGAAAATCCGGGAATTTTTTTTTTCTGTTTTCATTGAGAAAGTGACTAAGGGGATATGAAATTGAGAAGCTTCGGCTTTCCTGTAAGACTAGATGTGAAATTAACTAAAATAGGCAAGTGGTAAGCAGACCCTGCTAGTGGGAAGAGCCAGTTCACCCAGCTTATTTTCGTGCAAGGAATCACAGATCAGGAAAGATTGTTCTGCTTCAAACAATAACAAAAAATGTATAATGTGTGGGAATGAAGGAACAATAATCTGAAGTGCATACATTTGTGAGTCGAAAAATGACATCCCTCCCAAATCAACCACCAATTATATTCTGCAGCTTCACAAAAATCAGAATCAACGGTGAACTTCCTGAAACAGGCTTGTACACTTACAAACTGTTAGCATGCCAACAGCAGGAATGATTTTTATATTGGGTAATTTCCAATTTTAAATTCTGTTTCCTTGAACATCTGGTTCACCCCGCCTGCTAATAAAATGGAATGGCGCACAACGCCCATAATGAAGATACATGCAAAGGTAGAAATATGGATTAGGCAAAACTTGGCTCAAACATAGTAACTATGAGGCGGACCTCGGAGTCCCAGTGGAGAATCAAATAAACATGTGAGAGCCAGCAGTGTGTAGGAGCAGTCCAAAAAGCTAATACAATCCTTGCTTGTACTAACAGAGGCATAGAATCAAAATCACCCTGAAGTATTAGTACCATTTTATAAAGCCTCAGTTAGGCCACACCTGGAATACTGCATCCAGTTTTGGTCATCACATTGCAAAAAAAGATGTTGAGACTCTGGAAAAAGTTCAGAGAAGAGCAACTAAGATGATTAAAGTTCTGGAGACTAAAATGTATGAAGAACACTGGATTTGGGTTTGGCTAGTCTAGAGAAAAGAAGGACCAGGGGTGAAGTGATAGCAATATTCCAATACTTAAGGGGCTGTCACAAAGAAGAGGGGGTCAACTTATTTTCCAAAGCACCAGAAGACAAGGAACAATGGATGGAAATTAATCAAGGAAAGAAGCAACCTGGAATTAAGGAGAAACAATTAAACCCATGGAACAGCTTGACTTCAGAAGTTATGGTTGGAGGTTTTAAAGAAGAATAGTAAGGTCTCCTGCTTATGTAAGTGGTTGGACTAGAAGACCTCCAAGGTTCCCTCCAGCTCTATTCTGATTGATTGATTGAAGATGAGGCTATATTCTAATATATTTCCAGTTAAATCAGTGTTATTTAGGTACAGGATATTCTGTATTCCTTATTATCGCTCTTGGTGAATTATTTAAATATGTCCACTTCTATACCACTGAAGCCCTGAAAATCATACTGGAAAGTGTATTGTCAAAACTTAAAATACTCTCATCATTACAGATCAGCAGAATCAATGAATAATCAGAGCATGCAAATAAGTAGGACTTCAGTCAGCAAAACAAACATTCATCAAGTAAAAGTAGCCAATCATTAATTCAACGGCAGCAGGAAAGTCAATCCAGCGTGATTATTCTGCTGAATATTAAGATATCTGAAAAAAAAATGAATATTTCAAGGAAAAAAACACCAGCAAAATAAATGCTCTCTCTTCTTCTTTGAACCTTTCAATTGCCTACCATTTGAGTGGTTGGATAATTTCCCAGCATGTTTTAATCTATTTTATCATAATGATTGATAGCTCTATCGTACGTATAAACACCTCTCTGGCATGTTGCAGCATTGAAGCACCCAGTAGAAATCCGAGGGCCAGTTGCACTTAGAAAATAGTATGCATTATAAGAAATGTTAGGAACATTGACTTTCCTCACAATGAGGAATGGTTCATTTGATTTACTCCCATTGTCCTGCTCAAACCAACTTTAACAATAGTAATAGCAACCCTAAGTGCTGTTTTACACAATGAATGCAGCAAATATTTTGATATTATCACTTTGTTGCCTTTTAATATCGAATGACTATAGGCCTTCACAGTTTAAGGACTGATATTATATTGTAACTTAGCCTGTGTTGTGTTTTGTTTATGTACCACAGACTGGATGCCAAGTTATTTTAGCGTAGATTTGGTTCGTTATTATTATTTTATTCTGGGAATTTTAACTGGGTGCAGAAAGTCCTTAACTCGCAACAGTTCATTTAGCAACTGTTCAAAAGTTACAACAGCACTGAAAAAAAGTGACTTGACCGTTTTTCACGCTTATGACCATTGGCTCACAGGGTCAAAAATCAAATGCTTGGCAACTGACTCACGTTTATGAGAATTGGAGTGTCGTGTGATCCTCTTTAATGACAAGCAGAGTCAATGGAGAAGCCAGATTCATTTAACAACTGTTCTGACCCACACCCTTTTCCAACAAATCAAGCACAATCCAAAGGGAACAGAAACCTTTTAAAGTTCCTGCAAAATAATTTGCTGTTGTTGAGGTAATTCCCCATGAGGAGAATGAGCGCATACAGGGAGACGTATAGAGAGTAGTGTTGGAATAATACACACACAGTACACAGATACACTGAACAGTAAATGTAGGTTTTTACTTCCAGAAAGGTTTAAGCAAAGTCCAAAATAAGCAATCCAAAGTCATTCACAAGTTAAATCAGTCAGTTTTCAGTCCAAGGATAATCCCAATATCAAAGTCCAGTGTCAAAAACAGTTCAGTATCAGACTTACATTAAATCCAGTAATATCAGTCAATTAGAAGAAATGGAGCAACAGCAATACTTTTCAACAGAAGGAAACAAAGATACACTCTCTTCTGAGACTCAGACTAAGACAACCCAGGTTTCTGGCTCCATCTTATGGCCGTTTGAAAAACCACACCCAATTGCATGGTCTTGCATTCCCTTAAAGACATAGTACTAAAATGTCTATCCTGGTTTATATATTTCTAACCCAAATACCTGTTAGGAGACTCATATTCCTAACAGCTGTGATAAGCACAAACTTTACCAAATTGTGTGAGACTTGCCAAAAGATAACAGACAAGAAATAATTTGCAGTACAAGATTCTTCAAATACAAACTCAGTATACTAGAATGTCCATGAGGCTGGAGTTTCAAAACGTCTTTGTCTTCTGCAAAGAGCATTCATTTCACAGCTGGCTTTTATCTTCTTGAATGAGGGGCATTACCTTGCATCCTTACTCCTGAGTTGCCTGTGCTGCTGTAATTGTTCTTTCCTACGAGCAATCCTGTGCACACATACACTTGGCACAGGCTCCTTGGGAACCTCCTCATTGCTGCTGCCAGCTCCCACAGTCTATGAAGGCAGCAGTCCACTCTCTAATGGTCCTGGCCCCTCATCTGAGTCCTCGATCTCCTCAGCCGTCCATACCTGCTGCCAGCTAACCACAACAACAACCATGTTATTAACTGAACCACTGCAGTGATTCCCTTATGGCAAGAAAGTTCGTAGAATGGGGACAACCTTACTTAATGTCTCACTTAAGCAATAGAAATTTTGGGCTCAATTATGCTCATAAGTGGAGGACAGCCTATCTCTCTTGAGTGTTTTTAACTTGTCCTGGTCTTTGGCTATAATAAAAAATTGACTTGACTTGAGATTAATTCCTAAATCTGATTGGGGATTCTCCTTTCCGCAAAACAGGTGATGGTGCATCCTTGCTACCTGTCTTCCCGGCGCATTGCAGTCTTTCTGAGCATGCCAGATGAGGTCCAGACCAACGAAATCATTAAAGACATTTTTCAAAAAGGCAAGGAGTGTTTCATTCCATGGTACAAGTCCCAAAGCAGCCACATGGACATGGTCAAGCTAGCTTCCTATGAAGAAATTGCCTCACTTCCTCTGACATCCTGGAATATCCATCAACCAGCTGAAGACGATATGCGGGAAGACGCATTGGCAACAGCAGGTAAGTTTGAAATTGTGACATGGAATTGTGATACCAATAGGATGTGGCTTATCTATATAAAAGCAAAAGACCACTAACGCATCATTACAAAATCTCCAGAACCATAAAGCCTACAAACTTGAAATTTGGCACATATGTTCCCCTTGCTGCTCTTCTAGGTGCTCACTAAGGAAAGATTTTTCAAAATGACGATCAGCATTAGTATTTCGTATACTATTATTATTAACAAGCTCTGATGCTAAGGAGTTCTATTCCCCCTCACCACCTGAAAAGACATCTGTTCCAAATCCAAAACACAAGCAGAGGGGAGGAGTTTTAGTTCCAGTTTTAGTTTCACAGCAGCAACCAGGTTTAGTACAGAACAGTTGAGCTAGGCCATGCCCAGGCTCCTTGCTGTCTCCTCTCACAGCAAATACTGCTTCAGTTTCCAAACAGCCCTCAACTCTCTCTCACACTGACAGGATGCTAGCCAGATGAATACCAATGGATGCTGGTAGGCAGAGGCAGAATTTCCCCCCCCCTCCTTATTTTCCTCCCCAAAAACTAAGCCCAACCACACAGTTTTGTAGCGAAGCACAGGTATCAAGCTGTGGGACAAAAAAGCAGCCATCCATTTGCATGCACTAAGTCTTCACCCTCTTCGCAATACCTCAACTCATTTAGTAACCATTTGAAGTTACAACAGTGCTGAATTGTCCCAAAGGTACTCCCCCCCCCCCCNCGAAGACATTTTCGCTTCTCATCTAAGAAGCTTCTTCAGCTCTGACTGGATGGTGGGGAATGGAAGGATTCATTTTCCTGGCAGTCAGAGCTGAAGAAGCTTCTTGGATGAGAAGCAAAAACATCTTTGAAGAAAAACCAGAAAATCCAGTTGCATCTTGGGGGGGAAAAAGCACCTTTGGGACAACCATGCCCTGGAGGATGGAGAATCTCCATAGACAAAGGCACTGAAAAATACTTATGACCGTTTCTCCACACTTACGACTGTTGCAGAATCCTCACGGTCACATGATCAAAACTCAAACACTTGTTGACTGACTCATGATGGTTGCAGTGTCCTAGGATCATTCTATCCCTTTTTGCAAACTTTGGACAAGCCAAGTCAACAGGAAAGCCAGTGTCACCTTTGGAAACCATATTGAGGCCAGATGCTCCCACGCTGCCATATTTTGAGCCTGGGAAAGTGGGAAGGGGGGATTTCTTGGAGTGTATGTAGTTAGACATAACAGCATTCTTTTTCTAATTCAAGGTCATGTTATTTGGCACATAAGTGAGAGGAAGTCTCAATTTGGGATGGATGGTGATTGGGCATGTGATGTGATGATGGGTGCAGGGCGTGGATTTGTAGTTTTTACTTGTTGCAAGGAAGCCTGGAACTTTTAGATTCCGGATTCCTCAGTTGTGCCAGTTTACTATCCAAAATAAAAAGAACTTTTGAGAAGATGTCTGTCTCAGAATTAATTGGTTGGAGTGGAGGTTTGCTGGAATAATTGTGTTACTATCTTAACAACTGCCGTGATTCACTTAAAAAATGTGGCAAGAAAAGTTGTAAAATTCACCTAACCAGTGTCTTACTTAAGGCCCTGTCACACTGGCCGACGGATGCAAAACGTTTTAAAAAGGACACAGCGGACGAGAGAAATGTTCCATCCGTTGTTATCCGCTCTCAAAAGTGCCCCGAATTTGCATAAGCAGAGCGGACAACAACGGAGAGGA